>JAGVSP010001420.1:0-83766 GCA_022494985.1 Micrasema minimum
GGCTGCACAAAGAGCCAGGATATAAAGGCGACAGTCCGAATGAGGCGTGGAGTGGTAAGCGAAGTGAGGTTTGTCATAGAGGATTTTGTGGATGACTATTGCCAGAAAGCCGGCGGTGAGTAAACAGAGAGCTAACGACTGCTAGCACACCCATGTGCCGAGTTGTGCGGTTACTCACCGGCATCCACTTCGTCGCCATGTCTCCAGGACTTTATGGAGTTCACAGCTATCACCATCAGTAGTAGCCACTAAAACCGACATTCAAAAATCTTAGTTAATAAAAGATACATTTGTACAACTACTTACTGTGCACTTATTGAGTTATTTATTATGTTCCATAACAAAATATATTAATTGAGCATTGACTATCAGTGGAAGTGTAAGTTGTAACTCAAAATACATTTGATTCTTAATATTTCAGTGTAACATAGCATTGCAAGCCTTATTACTGTAATAAAAAATTGACATGGCCAAACATATGGTATTGAGATACATTATTTAAAAATGAGCAATTTTACTTACGCCGATTGACATGCATGATGGGTGGAATGAAAACAGCGTAACGCCGTCCATAAAACACAAATAAACTATATACGCTGTAAATATTAAACATCCACAAATGTTTGACGATATTTAAATGATTCATTTTTAGTGTTGGATGGAGGATTCACAAGTCTCGAGTTTTCTGAAGAATCGCCTCTTGCTACTTCGTCCAAGTCTTGTCCGCTCTCTTCTTCCAAGCAATCCATTTGAATTTGTTTAAAACGGTCACGTCACGAGATAACAACAAAAACTTTTGTCGAGTTTGTAAATGTCAGATGTCAGATTAAAATTGAACATTCAACATGTGTGAAAAACGACGAGCAACTAGTGGGTAGTCGCTAGTGGAATATGGTGGAATATTGATCGTCGATAAACAGCTCTACTAGGTAGGCACTCAATATGTAGGTACCCACTCAATGAAAAATATAATATTTAAAATATATATAATATGTACGTGAGGTGGAGTGTTGAGTGTAGCCTTTTTTTTTTTTAAATGTGAATCGCGGTAACGCAAAAAATGAGTCTATTTTGATCATAAAAGTCAGAATAATCGGCGTATGTGCATGAGAAGATGTATGAA
Organism: Micrasema minimum; assembly: GCA_022494985.1. Lineage (NCBI taxonomy): Eukaryota > Metazoa > Arthropoda > Insecta > Trichoptera > Brachycentridae > Micrasema > Micrasema minimum. Next base: position 1,124 of record JAGVSP010001420.1, read on the forward strand.
TGTAGAGGAAGCGAGGGAAGTGTTTCAGGACAGAGCGGTATGGCGTTTTATCCTTTGCATACTCCTTTAGGGGGAAATAGCGTAGTTGTTAGTTAAAAAAACTAGCTTTTCATAAAAGTACCTACTTACCACCTACATGCTATTATTAAAAAAAAATTGTGATATAGGTGTTGGGGAAAATAGGAAAAACATACCTTAGATAAAAGTTTTTTTGAAAAATCTTTAACTATCCAGAATTATATTTTGGTAATAACGAGAACCTTTCCATTTATTTTATATTTGAAAAAAAAAGTACGTACTACCTAGTTTATTTTTTTATTATTAGGGTGATCTTTTGAAACGAAATATTAGGTATATAAACTTCGAGCTATCGCTATTTCAAACATGATGATATTTATTTTCAAATTTAAACAATATATTAATAATAATCTTCAATATAAACAATGATATTAAAAATAACTTTGCATGTAAATTTCTAGATCAATAATTTTGTTAAATTTTAATAAAATCATCATCATCATCATCTCAGCCCGTTGAGGTCCACTGCTGGACATAGGCCTCTCCCTGCCGTCTCCACTCCTCCCGATCCTGCGCCGTCCCCATCCGCTGTCTTCCAGCAACTTCCTGATGTTCGTCCACTCCATCTCATCGGTAGACGTCCTTGAGGCCTCTGGTGCCTCGGTCTCCAAACCAGAACGCGTTTCGTCCATCTGTCGTCCGTCATTCTGGCTATGTGACCGGCCCATTTCCACTTCAACCAAGCAATTCGCTGCACCACGTCGCAGACCTTTGTCTGGCGTCGGATCCAATCTTTCCTTTTTCGGTCTCTTAATGTTATTCCAAGCATAATCCTCTCCGTGCATTTATAAAATATGAAACATAAATATGTAGGTATCCATATCATAAGTAGTGTATAACTTACCTTAATTACTATTGAATTTCCTTCACAAATTAGGTAGGTATAAGAATATATATATTTAGACAGTTGAACATCCATTTTGTATAATAATATAAAATACTTACTAATTTCCTGTAATTTTTCGACCATTTCGGGTTTTTATTGGGCAATGTAAAAGGAGGGGATAATATTTTTTGTGAAATAAAACCAACGGATGTAATAGAACAACGACACAAAAATATACTATTTATTTCCTCAAACAGTATATCAATTATTTATATAGGTACAGTTAATTTGATACTGAGAATGTTTCTTCATTAACCTTTTTATGATCAAAGGAACGATATGTGGATTTTAGAAACAGAAATGTATTTCATTGTGGTAGTGAGCACCTACAGTATAAAATACTCGTAGCTTTAGGTTTACAGAATCAAAAGGTAGAATAGGTAATAATATATTTATAAAAGTAAAACATCTTTTTATTGTAACACACGGGTTCAGTGTAGTCGCTTTATTCCCATAATTTTCTAGTTAGCACACAATTTCAATACATTCCTAAAATAATTCACCAAAATATAATGTTTATTGTGTTTTACAAAAATACCTACTTTTAGAGGGTATAAGAGATATTACAAAATAAATATTTTTATATATGTTTCGTCGCAAAATTTACATTTTTTATCAAGATAAAAAATATATGCTGGGTTTTTTTATTGTTGTACAAAAAAATAAGTACATACATATTTTTTTTATAAAATAATATTGTTAAGTATTAGTAGAAATGGAATTTTTGAACTTGATATTATACCTATGTATGTGGAAAGGAATGAAGTACAAATGTAATATTTCTTGCTGTACTTTCGATACAGTTTAACTTGAAAGATAAAAGTATGAGAAAGATGAGTTTATATTGTCACAAAACTATTTTAAAAAATCACATAAAAGGGCAGCTACAATTAACTCTCTGAAAACTGAACACAATAATAATTGATATTTTCTTTAAAATTTGTTAACACGAAAAAAAGCAAATATCCAAGAACTTTTATGCTATGTGAAGTAATTTTCAAATATATACGTTTACATTGAAAACCAACAAAATGAAACATTTACAGTACATAGAAGTACTATCTCAATTATAATGTAATAATTTGATTTATTTACCACACACTAACTTTATTACACCTTCATCACACACTTCATCAATCACCAAAAAGTTGTTCATTTTATTTTTGCACTATCCGAATTCTCATTTTTAAAATTTATTTGTTATAATCCGTTTACGTTGCAGAAATATTTTTCATTTTCATTTTAGAGAAGTTAATGAAATGCATATTTTTAAAATAAACTAATAAAACTATGTAGATACATGATTGAACAATTTTGTGAAAAATATTTCAGTGTATGTGTAATGTTCGGTAGTCAATTTATAGCGTAAACATAATATTTTACAAATTGCTTTGTGTAAACGAGCCCTTAGAGTCAAGAGGACGGAAAAATAACGGACTTAATACATATTTAATAAATTTTTAATCATTCTAAAGGAAAATTAAATCCAAATATTTTTCACGTTTCTCAGCCAATCTACAACCACAGCAGAATTTTAACACCCAATTTATTACGTAAACATTTTCAGTTTTAATAAGTTCCTACCTCATGTAGGAAATACAGAGATTTATCATGTTCAAAAATATAATTGCTTAAATTACTTTTCGTAGCACTGATTTGAATTAAAGTTGAGATGTAAATATATTTAAAAAGACAAGGTGTATAATATATTTATGTATTAAATACACAATTATTATTTCTGTATCCATATCAGAGGGGATAATTGACAATATCATGATAGTTACTTCTCTACTACCCAATCTGCATTTTGAATGCATAATAAATTTGATTTATTGGTGAATTAAAAATAATGATTACAATATGAAGATGAAATTGATTTTGGCACATTATGTCTAATAACATCTAGGTACAACTATACACATTAGTCAATTTAAACGATTTTGCTTTGCATAAGTTATTGAGTTTTAAATAAATATTCTCTAGATACATAAACATTTAATTTATCAACAATGATTACAATTTATTTCTGTAGTTTTCTTCTCAAATATGTATATATATACTCGTTACTCGTATGTGTTCATATTTATTATGAAGGGTGGGTACGAGTTATACGACGAGTACGTAATATATAGTACGATAACTTTATTATAATATTTATGTCTTATATTTTATGTAACTCCTTTGCAACGATATAATATTATTAGGTTTTGCAACAAAACAATTTGACAGAAAACGAAAATATTTAAAGTCACACTTAGTCAAGCAAGTTTTGCTTCTAGGGGTATATTTGTAGGTAGGGCATAGTACTAGGTAAATTTATCAATCTGTCCTAAAAGCTCGCAATCATAAGAAAACTCAATCAATTCCCCAAACCTACGTACATGTAAGTATAGACCCTTTCCATGAAATCCCGCAACAGGGCAGTATAGTAGAAAGGGCGGGATCTCTCCCTAATAATACTGGAGTGCGTGGAGAGGGAGGGAGGTGATCTGCTACTTACAACTGTACACAGGACACGGGACCCGGGCGGGTGGAAGATTATTAGGGAAATGTTATTACTATATTACAGTCTTTAACTACTTAACGCAAAGTTAATACTAAAGTCATGACATCTTCTTAGTAGGGCAATCCAATGTTCCGACTTATCACATTCCGGGTAGAGTTACAACTTCGTTGTGAAAATTGGCACTCACGCATTCAAAAATACTTTTGTAAATATAATGTATACGGTATAAAAATACTTGAATGATTAGTGCAATTCTCAAGGCAAATTTCGAAACAATTTATTGGCAACATTCTCTTGTCATCCGTCCATATTACGAGCTAACGATCACAGCTAATTAAACAGTCACTAGGGTAAGGTACACCAAACATTCAACAATCTACATAATATTATACAATTATCCGAATATCGAGTACTGACCGCGACCCCGACCGCGTCTCCCCAACATGACTATTCATAATATAGTTTTCTCTGGACTTTCCTATATTACGTGGGACACGGATCCACGTACCACGCTAAAGTCTTTTGGTAAAATAAATCTATCTCTGATTTGAGAAACGGGGAACATTCATTTCCCATACGCAGTTTGTCTCGTATTACTCACTTTCAACAAAACGTAACGCCGCGCCGCCAATATCAAATTAAGTGGAATTTTTAAAATCGTTTTTATAATACAGTTTTTGAACAGGGAAAAAAAAATCTTTTTAGTTCTGTGAGAACAGGTGGTCCAAAGTCCAAATATAATTCAGCTGCATCAATTATTACCTACTACACGAGTACGTGATTCCTAGAAAATCGTTAGCTGACACGGCAATTCACACGGGCAGTTTGAACACGACTTTTATCCCCACCATACAAACTCAAATTACAAAGGACTGCTCTCCTGTGAATAGCCATTCCGAGGGCCGGAACAGCAGTGCAACACTTATACATTTTACCATCTACGCAGTGTCGGAGATACGCCAGTTCATGTCACGAGTCAAGATGTAGTGTTTTGCCTAACGTAGACAACGCGTCATGGAAGCCTCGGGACATGATCTGGACTCGCACTCCTGGTGCCAGCATCGGAAGCCCGACCTACAGCGTCTGCTCTTCTTGTTCACCACCATCGCTGCACTCATCATCAACACGAACCGTCATTTAACATCCACAATGACTCTTGAAACCTGAATAAATATAATATATAACATCACTTCAACTAACCTTCCGCTTGTAAAAAGGGACTCCTCCTTTAATAATTCCCTTTACCACTTACATACTCGTGTAGTAATAACTGATGCAGCTAAATTATATTTGGACTTTGGACGACCTGTTCCCACAATTTGTTAGATGATTAATAACATGTATGTGAAACTAAACAATAATAATAAGCATTTTTAAGTACATCTTTCGACATTATCAATAAGTAGCGTAAATCGTATAGCCTTTGTAAACGAAGTTTACGTAAATCGTAACAAATGAAATAAAACTATATTATTACTATTTTAATTTGACCACACTTTGGGATGCCGACGGTAACTTTTTAGTATTTTCCGATAACTGTTCATTTTCACGTTTCACTCCTTTCACTGTACTGTCAGAACTTTGTATAGTACTACCAGCGAGGCTCGTGGCTTCCCCCTGCTGACTGGTCACTCCTCCAATATTGAAAGAACTGCGTATAGTAGTGCCAGCGGGGCCTGTGGCTCCCCCCTGCTGACTGGTCACTCCTTTCACAAATCTGACAGAACTTTTTGTATAGTACTACCAGCGATCGCGGATCCTTCCTGCTCACTGGTCAGTCTGGTCACTCCTCTCACAGTTCTGGCAGAAATACACATAGTACCACCAGCGAGGCCTGTGGCTCCCCCCTGCTGACTGGCCCCTTCTTTCACTGTACTAGCAGAACTTTGTATAGTAGTACCAGCGGGGCCTGTGGCTCCCCCCTGCTGCTGCTGACTGGTCACTCCTTTCACTGTACTGTCAGAACTTTGTATAGTACTACCAGCGAGGCTCGTGGCTCCCCCTGCTGACTGGTCACTCCTCCAATATTGAAAGAACTGCGTATAGTAGGTGCCAGCGGGGCCTGTGGCTCCCCCCTGCTGACTGGTCACTCCTTTCACAAAGCTGACAGAACTTTGTATAGTACTACCAGCGATCGCGGATCCTTCCTGCTCACTGGTCAGTCTGGTCACTCCTCTCACAGTTCTGGCAGAAATACACATAGTACCACCAGCGAGGCCTGTGGCTCCCCCCTGCTGACTGGCCCCTTCTTTCACTGTACTAGCAGAACTTTGTATAGTAGTACCAGCGGGGCCTGTGGCTCCCTCCTGCTGACTGGTCACTCCTTTCACTGTACTGTCAGAACTTTGTAAAGTACTACCAGCGAGGCTCGTGGCTTCCCCCTGCTGACTGGTCACTCCTCCAATATTGAAAGAACTGCGTATAGTAGTGCCAGCGGGGCCTGTGGCTCCCCCCTGCTGACTGGTCACTCCTTTCACAAAGCTGACAGAACTTTGTATAGTACTACCAGCGATCGCGGATCCTTCCTTCCTGCTCACTGGTCAGTCTGGTCACTCCTCTCACAGTTCTGGCAGAAATACACATAGTACCACCAGCGAGGCCTGTGGCTCCCCCCCCTGCTGACTGGCCCCTTCTTTCACTGTACTAGCAGAACTTTGTATAGTACTACCAGCGAGGCTCGTGGCTTCCCCCTGCTGACTGGTCACTCCTCCAATATTGACAGAACTGCGTATAGTAGTACCAGCGGGGCCTGTGGCTCCCCCCTGCTGACTGGCCCCTTCTTTCACTGTACTAGCAGAACTTTGTATAGTAGTACCAGCGGGGCCTGTGGCTCCCTCCTGCTGCTGACTGGTCACTCCTTTCACTGTACTGTCAGAACTTTGTATAGTACTACCAGCGAGGCTCGTGGCTCCCCCCCTGCTGACTGGTCACTCCTCCAATATTGAAAGAACTGCGTATAGTAGTGCCAGCGGGGCCTGTGGCTCCCCCTGCTGACTGGTCACACTCCTTTCACAAAGCTGACAGAACTATTTATAGTACTACCAGCGATCGCGGATCCTTCCTGCTTACTGGTCAGTTTGGTCACTCCTCTCACAGTTTTGGCAGAAATACACATAGTACCACCAGCGTGGTTCGCTACTGATGAAGGCGAATCTATGTTATCTAAAAATTTTGTGTTTGTACACGGAGTACTCGTAGTTATAGAGATATCACATTTCACTTTACTCGAAGCTTGACTGTTTGAGTTTTTAGTAGGCTCTTTGCTTTCTGATGACTTGATTGCTTTCCTATAAAATGGAAACTTTGAAATTTTTGCGTCATTTTTGGCACGTTTTATAGGTTTTATTTTAACTCTGATTTCTATTTCGCCACTCCGTTGATAAGGATCAGTTTTATCAGATTTGCTTGCTTTTGACAAGAGTATTTCTTGTTTTTTATCTGGCAACTTCACACTCTGTAAAGGAGGCGCAGTTTCCTTCTGCATACTCATGGCAATTTTCTTAATAAGGGATTGACTACTGCTAGGCGTACTGATACTTGGATTCTTGGGATCGTTTTCCGATTTGGTGTCATTACTGTTTTCTAAAATATGAATATGAAGTTGAATGGAATTGTTATCACCTGTTTTATTTATTTTTTCTGAAACAAGCACTGCTTTTCCTTGCCCAGTTATCATCTGCGGCTCTTCCTTTTTTGTTCCTGGTGACTTATTTTCTTGGATTTTATCATTTTTAAAATTATTGCTGGCGTTATTTCCTTGAGGCAATGTTGTTTGGTTTAAAATACTTTTGCTTATAATATTATGTGTCGTTGACGCCAACGAGTTTTGAGTAACGTTTACATGAGGAACAGTATTAGCATTTTCTATATCAGCTGAATTAGTTTTCGATACATTGGGGAGTTTATTATCTTTGAAAATATAAGGAGAGTGCTGGTAAGACGTCTTAGGCGTTGAACATATAATTTTAGTTGGATTAATTTTTTCGAGATTTACATTTGGCTGAAAAGTTTTTACTGGTGTAGATACAATAGTTGCAGTAGTTGGAGGTTTGGGTTCGGCAGGTTTGTTAGAGTCATTCTTTTCGGAAAATGAGGATATAGGAGACGCTATGGACTGACAAGCCTTGGTCGAATCATCTTCCTTGTCTCCCATTTTGGCAATAGTGAATATTGTGGATCCGTCGGTTGGTTTACGTTCACTAGTTGTAGGTACTCTGGAAGTTGCTTCAGAAAGCGATATTTTTGATACAGTAGTGGTTATTGGGTTTATTTGCACAATCGGTAAACTTACAGTTCCTCCATCGAGCGATTTTTTACTAAAACTAATCGAACCTCTTCCGATTCCTTCAAGATTACCATTTCCCAAATATGAATCACTTTCCTTTACGTTTTTTGTAATGCTGGATGTATCAGATTTTACTGGTGTTGTAATTAGTGGTTTACAATCGGTTTTTAATACAGCGAAATTGTGTGTTTTATCTGCTTCAGAACTGGAATTGTCAAGTGGATGTATTTTTATATCAATTTTAGGGTTCAATGAACTATTACTGCTTTTAACCAACTCTTCCAGAGTATTCGATTTATTTTGTTCACTTAATAAAGAGAAACTCGATATACAAGTGTTTCTGATTTGATTAATTTCTGCGACTTTTTTGATATTGTCCTTGTGTGAGTTTTGGCTCGCCAGTCGGTTACTGTCGCCAGTGTCTCTCATCTGTATACCACCAACAGATAAATCGTTAGGGGTCCCGAACTCTTTTCTGGAAAATTCGGGACTATCGAGGAGCAGCGGTCTTGAGAACGAGTCGTTAGTTTTCATGTCTTTGTTGGCATGTTTCTTGGCGTCTCCTGTACCTATTCCCTCCTTAGGTCCTTCATCATCGCTCTTCTGGATGAGAGGTTCCGCCGCTGGGTCGCTATCGTCTAAAACTTCGCTCTTGGTTTTGATGTTTTTCGATGATTTATCAAAAACAGGGGTCACCAAAGTGGTCTGTCGACTTTATGATCAAGGGTCAATCTGATCTAGATCACAAGTAGAATATTATTAATATTTAATTATGGGCGTACATATGTAAATGTATAAAAAAACTATGAGATTTGAAAGTGCAAAAGTTCAGGCTTCAGAACTGAGATTTTGTAAAACAAATAACAATACCTCTAATACCTGTCTTTACTATGGTGTCCTTTACATAATATATTATGTGTGTCATTTTTGTAATAAGTACCCATATGAAGTTTTTTTAGCGCTTTTTATGGGATCCACCGAAGAAAAAGGTCCATCAAAAAAGTTTCGCAGCCCCTGATCTAAAGCGAATGATCTGAAGGGAATTGAAACCTGATATAGTCCCGGCGCTTGCTGTTTGCAGGCCGGGCTCCGCCCTCAGGCGCCGCGGCTGCGGATGGTAGGGGGCCCGTCCACCATGATGATGGTGTTCTGGATGGCCTGGTACGAGGACTGGGTGCTGCTCTCCCCTCGGCACGACGGGTCCCACTCCGAAGTCGGCTGGACTAAAGCGAATGATCTGAAGGGAATTGAAACCTGATATAGTCCCGGCGCTTGCTGTTTGCAGGCCGGGCTCCGCCCTCAGGCGCCGCGGCTGCGGATGGTAGGGCGCCCGTCCACCATGATGATGGTGTTCTGGATGGCCTGGTACGAGGACTGGGTGCTGCTCTCCCCTCGGCACGACGGGTCCCACTCCGAAGTCGGCTGGACTAAAGCGAATGATCTGAAGGGAATTGAAACCTGATATAGTCCCGGCGCTTGCTGTTTGCAGGCCGGGCTCCGCCCTCAGGCGCCGCGGCTGCGGATGGTAGGGCGCCCGTCCACCATGATGATGGTGTTCTGGATGGCCTGGTACGAGGACTGGGTGCTGCTCTCCCCTCGGCACGACGGGTCCCACTCCGAAGTCGGCTGGACTAAAGCGCAAGCTTTCTGGAAAGCGATATATTTCACACATTACTTTGATTTCCAATCAATACTACTAGTATCTACTCTGTCTTATCTGCACCCAATGTTATTGTTACACCAAGTACAGTGAATCTCAAGTCATTAGGTATTTCATTATTTGAATGCATTGATTTATAGTATACACTTAGATTTGAACTGAACCCAAAAAATGAATGACACTTCAACTCCGTCAAAACCTTCGACTCCACCAGACGCGTATTCAGTATTTCTTTAACCGCCGGCAGAGTCGGACGTTCAGAAAACATTCCGAAATGCCTTTCTGTGTAGTTAAAACCGTGTAAAAACCGTACGGATAAAATTAAGAAAAAAGATGGTGTTACTTTCCACTTGTAAGTGTTTATTTATATTTGTTTACATAGCCTAAAATAATTATTATTCAAAGAAAGTTTTCTTCTTAAATAATAGCAAACAGCCCGTCCACAAGAAAAAAAAAGTCATTTTAGATGCATGGTAAAATTCATGAACGCTCCTCGTAAGGAACGGGTTAGTATTGTATACTGTTACTGCAACCCTATATTTAGCCCATACCTTTTGCGGTGTGTGGGCGGATGCTCTAGAAGGGCTCTGATAGGTCGACCCGTGTAAGAGTATTGAGGTGCAGAATCCTCGTGTCATTACTTTTTCTAAATAATTTACTCTGCAAGGCAGATCTAAATGTATTATATATCAATGTTTGAATGTAATTTTTTCATAATATTGGTGTCATGACATGACTCAGTAAAATGTTAAACAATTAATACGAATTAATGTTTAGTGCATTTAAAAGAAAGTCAGTACCAAAGTAAACCACTGGAATTCGTCATTATCATAAAGTAATATTTACCTCGTAAAGACTTAGTTCACTCGGCCCTCTACAGAGTTGCATGATGGCCATGATGATGATGACGACGACTGGCAGAACTCCTATAACCCACCCAGCGGCATCAGCCCACATCGGGTACACGTAATGGCCATACGAGGCCGGCTTGTATTCCACCCAGTTGAAAAACAAGATGAACTGATGGATATTAGACGAATATATTTATTGCAATGTTTAAATTATGTATTTAGGCACCAAAACTTTTTTGCTAGAAGCTCAAATAGGTCTAGTCAAAGAAGAATCTGAGTGCTAGAAATTCCATATTGTAAATCACGACTTGCTCAACTTGTTTAATTAATTTTGTTTTAACTGACAATAAAATGGCATTGTCAAATTTTCCAAATTTTTCATCTTTTAAAAAATTAACACAAAGTTGGATACATAGTGTAAAGGTAGAATCATTCTTACTATAAAGACCATAACAATTACATAATCTACGTCATTTTTTATTTTATATATTATAATTATTTCCCCTCTTCTTCTTCCGGTATAAAGATACCAATATCTTGTATTCTTTTTTTTTTAAACTATCTTGTTTACATTGTCTGTTATTTTTCTATTTTTACATGACTTTATTTTTCTCTTTTGCCACGTGCACGCTGTTTGACTTTCACAGTATACCCACAAACAGGCTATGCCTTGGTGGGATTTTTGTTTATTTTTTTTAATGTATATGTGTTTTTGTTGTATTTCTTTGTAAACAAAAATTTTCCGCCATGAATACAATAAACTGCGCTAACCCAAAAAAGTCAAATTTTCGGTAATCGTGGGAATTTTGGGATAGAGTCGTTTTAGTAATTATTATTTTATAATTAATTACAAAGTGAATGCTACGAATTTATTTACTTTTTAATTTTAAGTAATTCGACAAAGATACATCATACATAAAACTAAAACTTATTAACATAATATATACACTTTCTACATGACACTTTCTTCATGAATCTTCAATTATGGAATTTCACAGCGTGCTTATTAATTTTTATTTATGCATTTCTTATACTTAAAATCTAAAAAAAGAAAGTTGACAATACTTTCAAAAATTGAAGGAACCTATGCTATGAAAGAGAATAAATGATATTTACAAAACTAAGGTTTTTTAAAAAAAAATATTTAATTAAAACCGTACCTACCTACATTACAGTTAAGTGCAGTATTTATAAAAAAAGAAGAAGGAATATTTACAAAACTTTACTTTTAAATGCTTATGACGTCCATATTAAAAAATCTAATCTCAAACGCCAATGCTGAAAGACTGTCGCGATATCTATATTATAATATGCGAACATTTGTTATATGTATTCCCGATACATGCGGGCTAAGGGTGAGTAGTATGTTCAGTTGTTAACAAATGATGCATATTTAATTATATATGTCCCGAAAATGTGTCAAAGTGACATATTTAATTAATATTTATGAGTATTTGAAAGCTCCCCCGAAATTAAAATATTTTGACCGGTAGATTGAGTATATCATAAGAAACTCAAATTGTTTTTAAAAAAGTGGTCATAACAACTCAAATGTTTTTAAAAAAAAGTGGCGCTGAGGGTGTGACAAACTTCCACATGGTGCTCCAGAAGAAGATCCAGGCGCGGGAACGGGGCCCTATCATGTCCTGGATGTCCTGGCAGAACCTCTCGGCCCCGTATATCCAGGAGATGAGGATACACTCGCTGATGGCGATCAGCAGCACCGACCAATTAGCAGCATACTTGTCCATCAGCTGCAGCCAGTACATGCCGCTCTAAGGAAGAGTACATAACTTAATAACAGTATAATTATGTTCAATTATCTAGATGTTTCCACTGACTAGAACCTGCTGGAAATTTCGGTGTGCCCTGACCGGAATGTTCTAAACTGTTTCTCCCCTGATATAAGAACGCCGTCTATTGTTACCGCCGCGCTGGGCAGTCATTTCAAGACCGTTACAAAGTATTGTCCAGTACCTACTTGTCTATACACGTGTGTATATGCCGATTTGTGATAAAATTATTCTGATTCAAAACATAAATTGTGTGTATAAAATTAAAAAACAGTACAGTAGATACGTATATTGTAGGTACTTTCTTGGGTACTCGCCCTTACGTAGAATTTATTGGTCTTAATTTACAAAAAATAATAAAGTAATTTGCTAATAAATACTTCACTTTAATATCAATGCATAGATGGAGCTTTTAACGCGCTGGTGGATTATTCTCGATTCGTAACAAATATACAAAATCATAAATGTTACCTGGTGTGGATATTCACTAATAAGCGGAATGGGGAATGTTGTAGTACATAAAGTGGCCACTTAACCCAACCAATGTCAGGTTATAAGCCCTGTAAACGCTCGAATATCCATATTCCTGAATTTGAAAAAGTTCTACCTCATCTCTGTAGGGATATAAAATGAAGTAAATAATATTGGTACTGAAAATTTTCTTCATGAAGCCGTCAATAGTGAAAAGAAAATTATTTAAAACTAAAGCACATAAAATTGATCGAAGGCAATTGAAAAATGGTATCTAATTCGGAATATATATTATCAAGGTAAACAGCTTTCGTATGTACTTACATTTGTAGTGAAAATAAGTCCCCCAAAGTACCCAAAGATGGCAACAACGAGAACCACCCAAATTTTCTTCTCTCTGAGGTTGGGAAATCTATCCAAGATGGCTGTTGTTACTGTCTCCATCAGAGCAAACTACAAAAAACATAATAACATAATTATTTATCCCCAGGTGAGCAGCATGACGAAGAAGAGGAGCGACCAGACCGGAGACACGGGCAGCCTGGTGACCACCTCGGGGTACACGATGAAGGCCAGCCCGGCCCCCTGGTCCACCACCTTCTCCACGTCCACGTCCAGCTCGTGCGCCAGGAAGCCTATGACGGAGAAGATGACCAGGCCGGCGAAGAAGGATGTCAGGATGTTGGAGATGGCGACTATCAGAGAGTCCCTAGAAAATTAAATATACAAATATTACCCATTAAATTCGTTTTGCAGAGATATTGATTCATATCCTGTATTTAATTTAGTTATAAGGTGGAAAATGCTAAAACTATTTCTTACTTGTAACAGTTGTTGGAGTATTTATTGTAAGAAGATAAAGTGATAAGACCTCCCCAAGCAGGGCTCAGAGCGAAGAATATCTGGACGGCAGCATCGCCCCATACCTGAAAGTTTTATAATGGCATCAGAAAAACATAACCATCACTAGAAAATTCCAAATCAAAGTACAAAGGTAAAATGGTACGTTCTAATCAACAACAATTTTTTAACGAAAATTTATTCTACGACTTTCATAAAATTTTCAGGAACGCCTGCTACGAAAAAGATATGCAATAGGCATAACACAAAAATTGCATCTGTGCATATTTTGCATAATATTATTTTCACTTATATTTTATTGTTATATCGTAAAGACCGGCTAAAAGGATTTACGATGCGAGTGTGTCTGGGTGTAGAAGTCGAGGAAGGCCGAGAAAGACATGGCATGATAAGTACAACAAATTCTTGAAAGTGGTCATGTAAAAGTCGTAACAGTCGTTAAATTTAGGAAGTACCTACAACACGGATAAAGAAAAGTTACCACCTACGTCGCATCGTATGACATTGTTTTCATAAATGATTTTTCAGTGTTCTGAAACATTCACAGCCTTACAAACAGCAATCAAACCAATTTACAATTGCATGCGGGCCATTGTTAATACCTGACAACCTGTGACCTACATCCTACACGGGTTATATATTGAGTGCTAAGTTATTTTGTAGGATGACCTAGTGACATTAATTTATGAAAATCATTTCCGTATTTGTATTATTACTACTACTTTCTCCTATCCGCACCCAATGGTGCATAGGGCACTGCATTGATACACCGAGAGCAGTGAATCTTAATAATTTGTTACATGAAGGTAAGAATAACAAGTCTAACGCTTCAGCGTCAGTCCAAGGTATCACATGAAATTTAAAAAATGTGAAAATCACATTGAAATAAATACTTCATATTTCATGTGGGTATTTTTAATGATAAAATGCACCCAATGTTCAAATCGGTTCTTCTATATTTTTGGGGTGTTGTTAAGTTGAGAACACAGCAAAATATCAATTCCAGAACTGCTAGTGACATAAATTACTGTGTGCCTTATAGAAGGGCTACTTCCTCACTTAGTCATTTGATGTCTTGGGCGCAAAACTGTTGATTTGGAGAGTGAAGTAAAATATTCAAAGGACAAAAAAGTTGAAAACTAGAGCATATGACTAGATTATTTTATTGTTATGTATGTAGAGCACTGTATGTTAATGTTCCGACTTAACAGGGTTATATCCAGCAAGTCGGGTCATGATAGAAATAAACTGTTCAAACTGATTATATGTAAATGTGTGAATAAATAAAAAAATATTTTCCGTTCCGTTACCGTACCGTTTCCTGGATTTTAAAATAAAATAAAAAATCGATTGACCCCGGGAATAAAAGTATTCGACCCACCTGAGCGTTGGCTAGCTGCGTCCAGTCCGGGGTGAGATAGAACAGGATACCATCCCCCGCCCCGGGGAGGGTGACTCCGCGCACAAACAGCATAACCAGCACCACGTATGGGAATAAGGCCGTGAAGTACACCACCTGGAAACATTTTTATTTTTTATTTTAATTGCAAACATTTCACATGAATTTTTTTTTCATTTATAATCATAATTAATTAGTCAGGAAGATGGCGACCCTTGACAATGATCTGGCCCCGACTCACTAGACAATCCGTGGATCTTCAGTAAAGCATTGTACACTACAGAACATCTTCATGATCAATATATGAGAAACAATCCTTGTCATTCAGAGGAAAACAAGAAAAAAAACTGAATTTAGAAAATTACACAACTTTATTTCTGCAGCCATTTTCAACAAAAACACCACCTATTTGATATCCAACTAACAAAACTAACTTTATATTTAGTTAGTTAATAATTTGATTTGCGTGTCCATTTGGTTAAATAACTTAGGGTAAATGTAAAGTGGCGCTGCGCTAACGTTATCATTATAAATTTTTAAAGCAGCGATCGGTAGATCCATCAATAAATCGGTGATAAATAATCCCTTCGATACGGGGCTAAGAAAATACAAGTTTTGGAAAATCGGTTTGTGCAAGCGTGTGGATGGAAATTTCGTGTTTTTTCTGCGCTTCGATTCTGTTTTTTTTCCAACTACTGCGCATACGATTTTGTACTGAATTCGCACGCGCAGAAGTGTCTTAAACCTTAGTAGAATCGCAGCGCTGCTCTTGTCTTGTTAAGGGCCGTTTGGCGAGCGGTGAGCGGCGCGGCGTGTACCAAACATGTGGATTAAAGAAATACGTACTTTTTAATTTACCTACATTTTAGTAAGCTTTATTGTTAATTACATAATATGTAGTATGTGGTTATTTTGTTATTATTAATTATCTGTAAAAATTCACTTTACCTTTCCGGAAGACTGCACTCCTTTGCACAAACAAAGAAAAACTATTGCCCAAGCAGCAAAACAGACACATCGCCATACCAATCTTAATGTTTCCGGTCTCTTCTATTCCCGACGACAGCCCCAATACATGGTTCCTGGAACAATACAAAATTTTAATACAAACTGAATACATGAGTCGGGTCATGGTGACGTTTATACAAAGCACATATAAATACACCGTGTAAAACAAAACTCGACGTACAAGTTTTTTCAAATCCAGATTCAAAAGTCATATTTAAACATGCAATTTTAAACATTTTTAGGTATTGGGTAATGCCTCTTAGCGTAATGGCTCACGACACGGAGGTTTCGGGTTCAATTCTCGAAGAAAGTACAAAAATAAAAAAATATTTTTCTCAATCCTGGGTTTATGATGTTATTTACTTCAAATTAGGTATATTGTTATATTTGGTTTTATCTTATTGTATTTTTATTATTTTTATTATAATTTTACAAAAAAAATTATATTTGATTTATTTAAATAGATGGCATGTAACACGGCCTCCTGCAGCGGTATTCCACTTGATAAAATATATCACTTTTATGCCGTGTATGTGACGAAATAAAAAAATAATATTTTAAAAAGTGTTTTATTACGCTAGTTCTGGAATACCGCCGCTGGTCTGTATAGTTGCATAAAAATTGTTTAATGAGTTGCGATGATTTTGCATTTGCTTATAATTCAAAACTCCTCTCTACATTTTGTATTTCAAATTTTGTTGACGATTTCAACATTTAAAAAATAACACAAAAATTATCGGAAAAATTGCTTAAAACCAAACAAGAATTGAATTTGAAACGATTTGGAAACAAACTCTAAAATTACTCAACACGGCTACAAGATCCCTAAACTGTATTTTTAGACTCCACACCTACTTATAGGTAGGTACCACGCGGTTCTCACACTCCTCGCAAGTAACAAGTTAGTCTTGTGAATGACTAAGTAGCTTTCTCCCTTTGCAGATTATTAAACAAATCAGTTGTCGAGTAAAG
Organism: Micrasema minimum; assembly: GCA_022494985.1. Taxonomy (NCBI): domain Eukaryota; kingdom Metazoa; phylum Arthropoda; class Insecta; order Trichoptera; family Brachycentridae; genus Micrasema; species Micrasema minimum. Next base: position 17,894 of record JAGVSP010001420.1, read on the forward strand.
CGGCTTGCCTTCTGTAGTCCAAGAAGCCCTATGATAACCTGTCCTATGTAACGTACGTATCCCATTGCCATTCATTAGAATCAAGTGAACAATGTTTAGGATTAATTGGGACCAAGAAACCCCCACAAGTGCCGCAATTTAACTAAGTACTGATATTATAAAATACGCGCATTATAATGATTAAAGATACTACGTTCCTACCTTTCAAATGAAAAAAGGAGCGTATCATACAAATTTTCTAAAAATATACGCTTCCTAACACAACTTATTATCAAATCCACCGGCAAACGAGTGGAGGCTGTTAATTTTTAAAAAAGACACGAAACGTGTGACGTAGATGTCTAGTGATGACGTAGATGCCTATTGATGACGTAGTGAGTGATGTAGTGGGTAAGTAGACACGGTAGTATTTTTCAAGTATGGAATGTCGCTTCTCTGAAATTCATGTTCGAAGACTACTACCTACTATTATACCTATGTTAATAAGTAGGTAGGTACATACTTACCTACTAATTCTTCTACCATCAATCATATTAGACATCAAGATGCACTGTGCACCATTAGGTGCGGATAAGGGAAAGTAGTAGTATAAATTTAATAAAGGGTGTAACGATGTATTTTCTCTGAAGGCGCCTTGAGCCCCTTTCGGATAGTTGTCAGTATTCGAGTTCAGTGGCGCGCGGTAATTAATAATATTTCAACTCACGTGAAGTATTCCTCGGCCTGGGGTTTCCTCACGGCGCTGTCCGCCAGCTCCAGGATGTTGAACTTCTCCGCCTCGCTCTGGTTGTAGCACTTCCTCAGGTAGAAGGTCCCATTCAGCGCCTGGCACTGGTCGGCCTTCTCGTACGAATAACAGTCTGAAACAACAAATATCTCCCACTTAGCCCTGCTTTCTTTCTCTATCTTGCTTTCATGTAATACAATGACCGAGGTACACTGCACTTGGTGTAGCATTAGGTGCGGAGAAGGGATAGTAGTCCTCTTTTGTTAGACTTTTGTATATAATATGTGTAAATTACTTAAGTTACTTTTTTCATTGTTTTGTTTTATTTGTACATAAAATGTTATTTTTTTTGAATAATTGAACGGAGATACTGAGGGGGGTAACCTTAGAGGGGTGGGGGGGATATATATTATCCTCCTCCCCCCTCACTAAACTGCATAGAGTAGATGAAATAGTAGAATATTTTTCCTCTATGTGCAGCTGAAAGAGAGTCCCCCAGGACTCTATAACAGCTGCGGGTGGATGGTGGGTTCGTTATCCCCCCTCAGTCCTCGTAGGACCAAATATTGATAGATATCAGTTAAAATAATAATTTTACATATTATTATATTATTTACATAAAAATATTCATTCTACAAATTTTACTTAATTTTTAAAACATTATTTTCTGAATGCAAAATCCCACACAATAGCTTATTTAGATAATCTGATTTTATTTACTTCAAGTATATAAAAAAAGAATAGAAAGTATTATTTATACTTGTACGTTTTGTTTCGTTTCGTTTGGAAGCGTTTATCTAATTATAGACCACATTTCATTAAATACGATATCGTATCGGATTAACGTTGTCTATAGGACGATATATGTAGAAACTGCTTAATAAATTAAAGAACAACGTGTGGCATTTGCTTCCAAAGCCTCCTCTTCTTAAACGTGAATATAACATTATTTAAAAAAATGGGTAAAAATATTACCTGAGCTAAGTACAAACTAAGTATAAAAAGGTTTTATCCAAACACAAAGACACCCAGAACTATTTCTGCTGACAAGGGCTAAGCGCTGTTTTCCTCAGTTCAAATAAAGCAAAAACAGAGCTGAAAATTACTTCCTGCACTGTAACCTCCATATCGCATACTTTATCCCAGTGATGTGGAAATGGCGCCCCGCGGGCCAGATCCGGCTCGCAACGTGTTTCGATCTGGCCCTCGACCGATACCAGTAATTTTATTCAATTTGACAATCGACAAACAAAAATCTATCGTTAATTTGAATATAACATATCTTTGTCAAAATCTAAATTCCCCAATTTAAGGAAACACGGTCTTCATAATATTATATCAATGAACAAGTTTAGTGTTTTCAGCAATGAAATTTCGTAAAAGTGACAGGAGAAACAAATTAACTAATCGAAATTTTGATTGAATTCAAAACATTCAATCAAATAATTTGGAGCCAAACTAGTAAATGGACTGCGCGACCAGCACTTCTAAACAAAATAGATTATTATTGTTGCTTTCAACAAACCCTTTTTGCCCTCTTAAATGTTATGATTTCTTGATATGGCCCTTTTCAAATTCTATCTCCATATCCCTGCTTTATACCATAGTACCTAGCTGCTATATTGCTGAAATTCTTACAGTAAATCGTTACGTTTCAACCGAAATTACAAAAACAAATGTTTTTAATTGGCTTATTTACTTTTTGTATTATTATAAAACAATAGAAATATTTGAAAAAATACTTACTTTGGGTACTCCAATCAGATTCGCAGTTCTGCCAGGGTAGCTCCGTGGTGAGGGAGGCGACCATGTAGTAGATGGTCCAGGCGATGATCAAGTTGTAGTACAGCATGACCACCGTAGACACGATGACCATTCCATAGCCCAGGCCTCGGAACAGCGGGCAGAACTTGTTGTACACGGCAACAGGGCCCAGCGCGGCGTACTGCCCGAAGGACAGCTCCATGAACATGAGCGGTAGCCCCGCTATCACCAGCATGATGCTGAAGGGGATCAGGAAGGCACCTGGACAAGAGAGTAACCGACTATTCACACAACTAGTACAGCATGACCACCGTGGACACGATGACCATCCCATAGCCCAGGCCTCGGAACAGCGGGCAGAACTTGTTGTACACGGCAACAGGGCCCAGCGCGCGTACTGCCCGAAGGACAGCTCCATGAACATGAGCGGTAGACCCCGCTATCACCAGCATGATGCTGAAGGGGATCAGGAAGGCACCTGGACAAGAGAGTAACCGACTATTCACACAACTAGTACAGCATGACCACCGTGGACACGATGACCATCCCATAGCCCAGGCCTCGGAACAGCGGGCAGAACTTGTTGTACACGGCAACAGGGCCCAGCGCGGCGTACTGCCCGAAGGACAGCTCCATGAACATGAGCGGTAGCCCCGCTATCACCAGCATGATGCTGAAGGGGATCAGGAAGGCACCTGGACAAGAGAGTAACCGACTATTCACACAACTAGTACAGCATGACCACCGTGGACACGATGACCATCCCATAGCCCAGGCCTCGGAACAGCGGGCAGAACTTGTTGTACACGGCAACAGGGCCCAGCGCGGCGTACTGCCCGAAGGACAGCTCCATGAACATGAGCGGTAGCCCCGCTATCACCAGCATGATGCTGAAGGGGATCAGGAAGGCACCTGGACAAGAGAGTAACCGACTATTCACACAACTAGTACAGCATGACCACCGTGGACACGATGACCATCCCATAGCCCAGGCCTCGGAACAGCGGGCAGAACTTGTTGTACACGGCAACAGGGCCCAGCGCGGCGTACTGCCCGAAGGACAGCTCCATGAACATGAGCGGTAGCCCCGCTATCACCAGCATGATGCTGAAGGGGATCAGGAAGGCACCTGGACAAGAGAGTAACCGACTATTCACACAACTAGTACAGCATGACCACCGTGGACACGATGACCATCCCATAGCCCAGGCCTCGGAACAGCGGGCAGAACTTGTTGTACACGGCACAGGGCCCAGCGCGGCGTACTGCCCGAAGGACAGCTCCATGAACATGAGCGGTAGCCCCGCTATCACCAGCATGATGCTGAAGGGGATCAGGAAGGCACCTGGACAAGAGAGTAACCGACTATTCACACAACTAGTACAGCATGACCACCGTGGACACGATGACCATCCCATAGCCCAGGCCTCGGTACAGAACTTGTTGTACACGGCAACAGGGCCCAGCGCGGCGTACTGCCCGAAGGACAGCTCCATGAACATGAGCGGTAGCCCCGCTATCACCAGCATGATGCTGAAGGGGATCAGGAAGGCACCTGGACAAGAGAGTAACCGACTATTCACACAACTAGTGCAGCATCACCACCAACTGCGGCAGAACTTGTTGTTACAGATTGATAATGTTTTCTTAGGAAACCAAAAACATCTTGTATAATAATGTACATGGTGTAACAAAACTCGATGTACAAGCGGAAAACCATTGAATCTACGTCATATTTGGGGTCGATTTTGTTCAATATTTTTTTTGATATGACGCATAGTTTTCAAGAAAATCGAATACGAAGTTAATATTTTTTCTATAAATTTTTGCAAATTGTTATCAAATATAATTTATTTTATTTGATTTATATTTTTTATTGACATTACTTGGTGGAATTCCATGATTAAATTACCCTGTAACGGGCATCTTCAGACCAGTCAGACCAGTCTGAAGATGCCCGTTACAGGGTGAAAGCGCTAACTGCTCAAAATAAATAAAAGTGGAAGTGTACCAAGTATTTTTTATTTAACTTTAATTAGTTATATATTAATAATAATTTATTTAGTCAAATTAATAGTATCCATAAATAAAACCAAATAAAAATCTGAGGTACTAATGAAAGGTTTTATGAGAAGAAAAAAATTTCATGTTCAGATTAAAAAGTCATAATTACACATTCGACTTCAAATATAATGTAATTAGATTCACCAGTTTTTGGGTTGTACTACAAAAAATACAGTTTCTTGTTCAGAAAACTGTACAGTCTGTCAAAAGACACGCTAAATATGTATATTTATTTAGCGCTATCGTAAATTATTATTGTACGTTTGCGCACTGGAAATTGTTAATAAAAGAAAAAAGGGAAATTATGCTAGTCATTTTTATCAATATCTACTTTTACAGAAAAAACATTAACTGTCAGGCCAGCCAAACGTTGTACGGAACAGTTTGCAAACTGCATGAGAAATCGTACAGTTTTCTGTCCCGTATAAAGTGCGATTCAAAAAGTGCAATAAAATAAGTCTCAAATTAATAAAAATGTCGAACTCTAAAACTAGTGCTATTGTTAGTGAATTTTTATAGTGATTAGATTAGAGTGATTTTAGTTAGGCATGTATAAAATAAAGTTTATGCCAGTAGCGGCAAGTAAGTAGTTTAAAGTAGATTTTTCTCAAGGATGTTTTAAAAACCTATTAAAAACCTAAGTGGATAAGGTTTAAACATAATATTATGGTACTTATGGCAGCTTTTTCTAGAAGCTGGTAGATCTCCAACCAATAACAATTCATTCTTCATTTATTTTTACAGTAAAATGGTATAATTACATTTTACACTATTCATGATGAAAATATGAACGACAAAATCCCGGAACGATAGACACATGCGCATAATACATAGTAGGGCAAACAGAATTTCCAATATCCGCTAGAAAATGGAATGTCCAGTATGAATAGTGCACGTTGGAAATATACGTAGAATTTCTACATCAACCTAATTACTACCGTTCGTTCGCGTTAGCGCATTGCTGCCTGTGTTACTGTATTAGTACTGGTTAGTGGCTGCCAAGGATGTTCAAAAAACCTATTATAATATGGTAGGGTATTGATTTATTTTGTTTTATTTTATTTGGGATGCAGACAGATGAACAGGATGTACATAATAATTATTTTTTTTAAAACAGGTCATTACAATATAAAAAACTGAAATATTTGAGTATATCATAAGAACTCAAATGTTTATTTTTACTTTAAAAAAAATAAATAATAATTTATTTTATTTTTTAATGTGACGTACGACTGGAGTTTACTCTTTAAGTGCGATTGTGAATACAATAAGCAAAGGGGGAAAATTGCATCCGCCATCTTGCATTAAGAAATAGTGTCTAAATATAAAATTATAGCCCCTATTACCCCAGAAAACGTTACCCATGTTCAATTACCAAAATAATTTGCATCCGCCATCACGGATTTCAAAATAAACGTGGGTAAAATTCTAAATAAACATTTAAGGTGAATTCGTTTTTATAATTAGGGCTTTAAGGGGAATTCGCTTCTTTTCTATGTTTTTTTTCACTTTTCTTTGGTACATTTCTTTGGTAAAAAGGTTCGTATTGCACAAAAGTTAACGAAGTTGCAATGTTATGATGTTAACATCCGATTTCACTAATACTCATCAAATTCGCGTACCCCCGGTACGTGAATTTAAAAATGAAATCTATTCATAAGTAGTAAACTCCAATAGCATTTTACTGAAAATTTTTACGCTGATTCCCTACAGTTCTATATTCCTAGGTTGCTACATACATGATCAGAAATACCTGATGAAAGTTTGCATGTTGGAAAATCGTACATTTCGAAATGTTGGCATACGAGTATATCGCACGTTCACTTCCGTTCGTAACAAGTGACAGAAACTCGGAAGTCGGAAATGTATATCCGCTCTTTGTTGCACTAACACTTACAAAACGTTACGTAACATCCTGTCTCAGCTTTGTAAAGCCGTTTTAACACTATCTGCCAGTAGTTTTATTATACCCCTGTGAAAATAAAACGTTTTCTTTTGTATAGTGAGATATTCAATTTTCGACGAGTTAAAATACTGAATTTACATTTTAATCTAAGGTTTTTACTTCAGGGAGGTTTTTTCAAATTAAATATAATGAATTTTGAAGAATGATAACAATACGGTTTATAATAAGTAGCCTGTTCTAAAATGCTATTTTAAGGCGAAACATCTGTTACTTAATAAAAACCAAGAAATAATAAATAGATAGGTAGATACATTAGAGTAAGACATCAATTTGGAAAAAAAAATATTTTAAAGCATTTATATTGAATGTTTGGTTTAGTTTACCGACAGCATTATTTGAGAAGGAAAACTAAACTGGGGTGAACAAAGTCAAATCCTTTCAGATTTTTTTTTTACATAAAGGAAACTTTTCTTAAGTCATCGACCTGTGGTCTTAGATACAATTTTTTGTGTGTAAGGGACAGAACAATAGAAAATTGAAGTTACTAACGGTACACTGCAACGCGGCGTCCGGTTTATGTTGTGGTGGTTAACACGTTTAGCTACCATGTATGAAGCGCCGGGTTCGATTCCCGACTAGAAAATGGTCATACAAAATAATTGATTTCAATTATAATTCTTGGGCGGACACTGAAGCAAAAGACTAATCAACTTACCTTAATGTAGAAAGTAATAATCTAGATCATCGCACGTGTACTTACACAGTGCCCTATGCATCATTAGGTGGTGGAAGTAAATTGAGGAACGTTTCCACGGGTCCTATTCTTTGTACTATCTGATCACTCGTAGGTTTATACATTTTTGCAAACGTTAAACGAATTTCGTATACAGAAACCCTTTTAATATCTACCCTTTTTGTAATTTCAATGTAAAACAGGTTGTTACCGTCAGAAATACTTAGATGATGCCCTTTAATCAACTAATTTGCATGCGATATACCGTGTAATCTAGCCCGTGATCATTAGCGCCATCTTGTTTATTTCGAACCGCGTTTTATCAACGTCATCTTTAATTTAGTTTTGTTTGTAAATTAAGTGTCGTCACAGGCTAGACGAAAGTTGTTATTTATGGAGTAAACAAAACGACCAAAACATAGAAACACGAATCATAATAAAGAAAATATTGTTATAATACTCGTACTTGCTAAAAAATTAAAAATAAAAAGTCGTTGAAAACTAACAAAAAACATGACACGTGTACCCTTTTCTGGTATTATTCATTTTCGATCGATTTTCTATCTATTACTTCTCATAAATGACCCATAAATCTAATGTCTCATATAAATATTACATTTATTAATTTTAAATAACTTCCGTAGGACTATTTTTCCAAAAAACTAGTTATTCAACTTGGTTTTCTTTTGTTTAACAAAAGATAAAACCACAGATTATAAATACCTACTAGTAATAGATATAACAAGCGAATGCCATTTAATAGGAAATTTTTTCAATAATTTTAATAGTTTCTCATTTCGAACGATTTTGTCCATGGTATTTTTGTGTTTTTCATTATTGTTTTATTTAGGGAGGTACCTACTCTAAATTCACATTCTTGAAAGTTGTTTATTATTAAATTTATTTATTTAAAACTTCATGAACAATTACATAGCAAGAGTTATTGCTTTTAAGCAATATCTTCAAACCAACTACAAAAAACTTTTCATTATGAACTTCATGAAAATGATGTGCTATGCGGAATGCGTTTATTCAGGCGCACGAGAAAAACGATACTTCAGTTATTTCATTTGCTGATTTTGTAAAATCAACTCATATTTTTGTAATGTCAGCATATCCATTTATAATCATTTGTGAAAATTATTGCTAAAATTAGAATTACGCAAAACATTATTTTAGTGTATACATGATGTAACAAAACTAATAGTACAACTAGAAAACTGGTGAATCCACATCATATTTGGAGTTGAATTAGTAATATGACTTTTTAATCTGAGCTTGATATTTTTTTTCTTTCTCCTCATAAAAGCTTTTTTATTAGTAACTCATATTAAGGAAAATAGCACAAATTCTTATATGCAGTTATCGATTTTGTTTTACATATTGATACTATTAATTTGAGAAAATTAATTATATTTGATAACATTTTGTCTTCGTACTCGATTATCTCGAAATCTATGGGTCAAAAAAATAATAATCTACAAAATCGACCCTAAATATGACGTAGATGCACTGGTTTCGTTACAGCATGTATGTATGTGTGTGTGTGTACCAATGCTGTGCCCTATGTACCATTGGGTGCGGATATGAGAAAGTGGTAGTAGTATGTGTGTGAGCGTGTGTGTATACTAAACATATCTATGTATGCAGCTTGGATATCCACTGCTAACAATTCGTCGACAGTAGTAAACGCACAGAAACTGGCAGCCGATAGCTTACAAATTGTAAAAGGCAGTTTGCGGAATCCATATTATGCTGATGATGAATGCAATTACCTCATCCGTTGTTATAGCACAGGTAGGGGAACCCAGCTTTCAAATTGTAGGAGGCAGTTTGCGGAATCCATATTATGCTGATGATGAATGTAATTACCTCCTCCGTTGTTATAGCACAGGTAGGGGAACCTCCAAACGTTCCCTAGCCCCACGCTGTAACCGAGCAGCGAGAGGAGGAAGTCGAAACGGCCCGTCCAGTTGCCGCGCTCGGGCTCCGCCCCCGCGCGCCCCCGGCGAGGGGCATGGCGCCAGGGGGGCCTGCGAGTTGGCCACGGACACTTTGTCCGACTGGAACAAAAATACATTTTTTATTTACTTATTGAATCTAATCCAATACCTATAAATATATCTATTTATTGCGTTTTCGGTTTTCATATTAGTTTTGGATTTAGTTTTTTTTTCGTTATCACTAGATACATTTTTGTCCCTGTTCTGATATGATACTAAAATGTTATGTTACAGCTCTTAATATAACAATAATTAATAATACGATAAAGTGGGAAGAAAATTTTTAAAAAGTTAAAAACGATACCGAAAGAACTAAGTAGCAATACTTACAGGTACAACATACATAGAAACATTTTTTTGGTAAATATTTTTTTTCAGGTTTTTTCCAACGTTACATTGAGAGTCATGCCAAAAAATACTAATTATAACAATAAATTTATTCAAAAAATCATAGTCTTTTCAGGCGATGCATGAGAGGTTTGATCTGTTCTTTTTTACCACGTGTGGGTAATGTCACAGATTATAAATAGTAGATAGGTACTGTAGTGTATCATTTAAAAATAAATTGGCGTATCACCTTTGGTGTGTTGCCAGTGTCAAGTGGAGAAATAAATAAATAAAACATATTTTTAAGTGATACTCATGGGTATGAAGGAAATCTAGGAGTCTAAGGTCCTTCTAAAAAGTTTAAGGAGTAGGATGGTAAGTAAGCTTGGGAGAATTTAATAGAATCGGCACGTTAGTGGAGTATGCTTAACCAATTCAAGGAGAAATTAAGGGAATCTATCATAATAGAACAAACGAAAAATATGGCACCTATTCACTTAAGAGACACTCGTACATCGCGGAGTTACAATTTTTTATCTCACAAGGTGAGATTTCATGCAATAATGACACCTCAACGAATCGACATAAATTTTCAATTATTTTTTAAAAATCCGCTGAAGTCCAATGTGATTTTCAGCATGAAAAAATAAGGCAGCGAAATTAATATTAATCTACGTTTTAATATTTTTTTTTTCTTTTCTTTTTTTATTAATATTATTATAATATTTTATAGAAACCTGTTTTTCTACCTGTGTATTGTTTACTAAAACACCGTAAACATCATAAACATTTCGATAAACGAATATATAACATGTAAATTAGTTAGCCTACCTAATATCTCTCTTCATTATTATGGTTAAAAGTTCAGAATAATAATCTGTTGGCTTGTTGGCATATCGAATATCCCTGAAAAATGCGCATAGCTGCAGTAGGTACCTACCAGTGGAGTGGAGTGGAGTGCTCTCAACAAGCTCAGGGTCGTGAATTGGTCTATCCACTGCATACGTAATACATTATACGACATGAGGAGTACCTACTTCTAGAGCAGTGGTGCCAAATCACGGGATTAAAATCTTTGTAAACAAACACCAGGGAAACAAATTTAGCCATATAATTTTTACAACATTTTTGGGTGTGTTCAAATACTTGTACACAAATCTGGATTTATCCCAAACGGGGGTAGGTATATATTTAATTGTATATCCCTACAGAGATGAAGTAGATTTTTTTCCAAATTCAGGAATATAGATATTCGAGCGTTTACAGGTCTTATGACCTGTCATTGGCTGGGTTAAGAGCTTATTTAGTCAAACTCACGTTTGCGTTTAAAAAATTAGCTTAAAAAATTAAAATCTTTAATTAAAATTTTGCTAAAATTATTTGAATATTAGATATTTAAGGAACTTGAGATACCTACATGATTACATTAATTTCTAATACAATATTAATCAAGCCTCAATAAATACTATCGTTTTTTTTCACTCTAGATTCAGAAATGATTTGATTTTTTATACACGCGATACATCTGTAGCGTTTAATTTTTAGATAATATTATATATGTACATAATACATATCTTACATAGAAAATAAACTTCGAAGAACTTCCAGTTAACTTTAAATTTAAAATCCATCAAAACTAGATAGGGGAATGCTAGAAAATTTTTTGATGCAAGGAAATAACTAAATATGTACAATTTTTATTAATTTTTCAAATAACGTTAAAAAATAAAATTAAATATAATGCATAAATTGTGAATAAAAAATGGAAAAGCTCAGTTAAATAATTGATAAAAAAAAATTAAAGATCTAAATCATTTGGCGTGGACTTTTCATTCTTATAAATTATGTTGACGCCGAGTAATTCATCATTCGACTATTTATTTCTTGTATAATGTTTTAAGTTATTTATTCGCATTGCTCGCAATTGCTTTGCAATCGCTTGCTTGCATATCATGATTGTTTGTTTGTTTTTTTTTTTTTTCTTTTTCAAACTTTTCAACTTTTGATTGAATTATAATTCTTTGACTGTTTATGTACTGTTAATAATTTAAGAAAACTTGTAATTGGCTTCAATTTTTTATTTCCAAACTGTGTATTTTTTTTTCTCATTTATAAGCTAACTATATAAACTAAAATGGTCTGAGCTGTCTCTAATAAAATGAAATTTATCATCCATACAAATTGTTTTAATAAAATATCCGTAATTATTACACACATAGCTTTTTTTGTGAGATTACACGATACAAACTAATTATCATGATACAACCGAAATTAAAAGTTCGGGCATGAAAACAGTGTGCTTGCAAACCACTGACATGACATGGAGCACCTATCCACTGTATAATATAACGCTGTTATACGCCAAGTGATATGGAAACAGGAAATCCGGGATCGTGGTTCAGAACTTTGGAGTTTCTGCGACAGGCGGGAAGCCCTGAGTGGCGTTGTAGCGCCCGCTAATTGCCCGCGTTCCTGAATTGATTATGATTTTCACCATAGATCCCTCACTATTCCGTGTGTCGCATACGACTTTCAGTCCAGCATAGGGTCCAGAAACGGGAGGAAAACAGGATAGAGGCTACATCTTCATCTGTTGACGGGAGCTAGTGATGTACGTAATCGGTTATGGAAATAGCTAATATACACATAATTGAAAATTTCGATCGTTTGTGATAAAAACAATAGACAGGTAAATAGGCATGCTACAATCAAAACCTTGCTTTATACAGTTATAGTGATTTCGTATTTTTATCCTCAAATACACGGCATTATAACCCAGAAAATCATTGTCTATATCCTCAAGCCAGTGAAAATCTACTTCTGAGTTCTGAGAATAGGTGTCTTAGAAGAATATTAGGTGTGCGGTGGTTTGACTTTGTAAGGAACACAGAAGTGAGGCAATGGACACAGCCACCCTTGGTATCTACTGTCATCCGGCGAAGGCGTTTCGGCTGGCTAGGCCATATACTACGTATGCCTCCCGAGAGCCGCCACCATGCTTGCCTATATTACAAGGTATTAGGTTCTCGGCGTCCTGGACGTCCACTGTTGACAATTCGCCGGCAGTTTGCGTCAGAGCTGCGGGACGCGGACTTAACTTGAGAGGATGCACGGGAGCTGGCGGCCGATCTCTTGGCCTGGAGGCAGTTTGTGGAATCCATATGCTCCACATAGGGAGCGAATATGGTACGATGATGATGATGTTTCACAAGTTTTTTTCCATTTAATCCATTAACTGGTTAGGAGTTATCTATCTTAAACAATCTTCAAGATAAAGGAATTTGGTATTTTTAACATTTTAGGGAATCCATTAGCATTCAGGATAACGCCTGAAACCGCTCGGTGTGTTGAAAAATTCAAAAAAGCATTGTTAATCATTCGAAGTATAATTTGTCAGTTTTAAAATAATTTTAAAATAATTATTATTTGTACCTACGTAAACAATTGATAAAGCTAAAAAATCCGTCAAATAATGTTAATAAATCCAGAAACCACTACTAGTTAATTGACGAAAAATTGTAGATAGGTAATATTTCCTCTTGATACTAGACTTGTCTTTTTAGACAACAAAGAGAGATATAGAGAACTTTTTTGTAATAATATGAGAAATTTCATTGGAATCTTGTTAGAAATGAAGGAGAATCTTCTTCTTCTTTTGCCACGTTCGCTCCTAAGTGGAGCATGTGGACATCACTAGATCCCTCCAGGAGACCCTGTCACTAGCCAGCTCTCTCGCCTCCTCGCATCCATCAGCTCCGCCGAATACAGCCGTAGGATGGTCATCGACGGTCTGCCAGGACGGCGCGGCGGGATCTTGCAGGCGTAAAGAAGAGGCAGCTCGGGTTCAGGCTCTCCCGAGGCATCCGGAGAACATGCCCAAGCCAGGTCCATCGCCGCATCTTCACGTCTCCAGTTATTGGAGGTTGCTGCGTCCGTTCCCTAACTTCATCGTTGGTTATAAAGCCAAACCACCTAATGCCTAGATTCCAATTAAAAATTCTCCTTTTTTTCGCCAATTATTTAGTAAATAACTGGCCGAAATCGACTGTTGAATGTATAATATGATGGAGAATTTTAATAATAAAATTTAGACACCGCCTAAATATACGATACTTGTACTTCTCACCATATAATACAAAATATGTATTCTGAATAAATAAACAAATACCTATTTATTCTCTCCAAAACTTATATAATACGTTGTAAAAAAACTATTACGTAAACGAGATAAAATTATTAAGATGGTTATTTAAGTGGAATAATTTTTCCACTTTCTCTCATATAACATATTAAGAACACTTTATTGTTAACATACATAACAATAAAATACCTACTCTTGAAATAAAAACGTTCCTCATCTCATAATAATAATAATAATAATAGGTGCCTTTTATATTATGTATGTATCTAGTGTTTACCTGGTAAATCTACGATTTGCCAAGACAATTACTAAATAGATCTTTTTAAACCGTGTTATTAAAACTGCACACTTAAGATAAGTACTTTTATGTAAATATTGACAAAGAAAACTGTATTTTCCATCCTCCGTCAATAGCAAAAACATACCAATCATTATTTTCCAGGTTGATGTAAAATTTTCGCTGAAAATTTCCTAATGCGCAATAGCAGTTTTATAACTGGATTAATTCAATCTGCGACAGAAAGGTCTCACAATCTGTAAACAACGAACTTGGGAAACCTAATTTTATAATATTTATACATCCATTAAAAAAAATTGGATAATGCTTAATTCAAAACAATAGCCACAATTCATTATTAATTTTAACAGCTGTGTATATAAGGGGGTTTTTTAGTTATAGCTACGAGCAAAATAAAAGAAAATATATTTATGATTTCATACGACATGTAACATTATAATTGGGATAACGTATTTTAACGGATTGGTGGATATGTAGTAGGTATACAATATCCACTCTCAGATGATATTTTGGTGAAATGTCCCTGATAACCTTAAAATCACAGTTACTCTTGTTTAGTGAACAGATAATAAGTAATGAAAAATAACTCACGTCCCACATGTCTAGATCCACCTTGATCTTGGAGTCTGAGCTGGGTCTCTCCATTCTGCCGGCTATCCGTTAGTCCGAGAACATGAGATAGTCGGAAGTGGCACCTGAGTGTCCCTTTAGCCACCTCTGGCTAATTGATCCATCACAATTTATGTCAATGTCAAAACATCAACTAGCAGTATTAAACTTGTAAAGGTTATCCAAATAATACTCCTCTCGAGGTCAAATTTAAAACTTTATTATAAATCGCTTTTATAAATTTCGCACTTTTTTAATTATTTATTTTTATTTTATGAATCAACCCTGGTGATAAAGTCCGGTTTTAAGTCACGGTTATTATTATTATCAAGTTAGTCAATTCCGATATTTCGAATTTACCCTTTCAGTCGATATCGCGTTTTTTTGGAACAGTCTTGGGTGCAGACGGGTCCGCGGTGGCGGAGCCCGAGGGGGCCCCATGGCGGGGCGGAGAGGAATGCAGAGCGGCGCAGGTGGAGTCGGCGGGGCAGCCGCGGCCAGAGTGCGGGCAGTGCGGCGGCGGGCGGCGGCGGCGCCCCGGCCGGGCCTGCCCCCCCGGCTGCGCGCGGCTCCCTCCCGCGCCCCCACCCACCGTCACACAGCATCCCTCCCGCTATATCTCACTCGGAAAACATAACTAATTCAATGTAAAAGCGTTACCTGGAAATATGAAATCATGTAAACCGCGGGTACCACTGCCTACAGCAGGTACAGATCTGACATATTGCCATGCCCTGTACTTAGTACCTAGTATTTACTGGACTAACTAGGGTATCGGGTTCCCTTACGAAATAATGCTTTGCAACCACTACAACTACTAATCAAATTAAATAACTTTCGTCGTATTAATAACGCTTCGTGTAGGTAATCCTTGAAACTTAGATACTAGTATAAATATACTATACTATATAGGTATGCAGTATGCAGATACAAAGATGTAATATGTATTAGCTTACGTAGGTACGTATGAGCTGAAAAGTGTTAGTACATATATGTGATAAATACCCAATGACTTTGTTTATGTTTTCCTACCCATGACAGAATCCCAGTGGCGTAACATAACACCCAATATGAATACGCCTGAAATCTCAATATTATGTAGAAGCAATATCTAAATTTCTTCAATAAAGTAGAGCTTTTTAAGCAAAAAATACTCGAGGAAAGTCGTATTGCAATACTTAATGAGACCTCACTGCTTTCGAATTATTGGAGTTGTAAAACACTGCTTAATGTATTGCTCAAAAATAAATATAGGTGTGTAAACTGAATAACTCGTATACTAAAATGCTTGAACTTTTAAGGGCTAGGTACACGAAAGCTTGAAAAGACTATTATTAAATGTCTGCCATTATCATAGCCAAAGCCCAGTTTCTTAATCACAATTAGTTTTTCCAAATATTTCTGTTTTTTTTTTTTGTCCAACTCAACAAGCCAAGAGGTTAAATTAATTACAGTAGACAATCACATCATAGAACCCCAAGCTAAAGAAAAAAAGTCTAATTTTAAAATCTCTCAGGGAAGGAACCGGTACCGTTTGTAGTGTGGATCCAGCGTATTAGCCACAAAAATATCCTTTAAAAGATTCGTCTATCATAACTGACAAAATGAAAACATAATAATACCAAAATATAAACCATTTGAGTTGGTTTAGAATGAATAAATAAATAAAATTCTAACTCTTCTACCGAAAAATATAATACTTATCTTGAGGTGTATTACTTACCAGTATAATAGGTACCGTTGCATCGCAACGAGATGAGTAAACATGAATAAGGATTACCTACACTTAAATAAACTAACGATAAAATGAACGTTAAAAATCTAACAACATTTTGAATGTATACAAATACTTGTAGACAAATGTTGGGTTATACCTATCACAGGCTTGATAATCTATATTCGTTTCCAGAGATTTTCTATTGCTTTAAAAATGTCAATAATGATGAAAACCTATTTTGGAAAAAAAAGCTATAAATGATTTCTAAATTATGTATTTTTGTAATGTATCTCTCAGGGGTCGCACTTTTATTTTTAAAAACCAAAATCAATTTGAAAAAACGATTATCATATCTGACAAAATGTAAAAGAAACCATCGCTAAAATTCTAGCTCTCTCATCGGAAAAATACTCGTGGCGCTATTATAATACCGTTATTTGTTGACATTTCAAATTATCGAAAACATTTTTTTCCGTGATCTGACATAAACATTAAAACAAAGGGTCATAAATTATTATAAATGAACATATCTCCATTTACAAATATCGATGATTGACGGTTGCCTTACTTATAATTGGGATTGATCAAGGTCAAGTAATTATTACTGACTGCCGCTGTGCGAAACTCGAAATAACTCAAAGGAGACGCATTCAGATACACTTTTAAAAAATAAATCTCTATCAAAGAATTCGCACCCATTTTTAAGTCGAACGACTACAGCATAAGGCTCTAGTCTTCAATGAGCCTAAAGGAAGATAGAAAACTAATAAAAATGTTGTCTTATTAAACTATCATATTACGTATAGAATAGATGCACAAGCCTTTTTATTTGGGGGCGCTATTTCTACTAGTAAGTATGCAGAATTTCGTGAAATGAAAAATTTAAATAATATGTTTGTATAATATTATGTACTGTCATATTTCAGAACGAATGCAAAAGCACAGACACCCTCACACAAAAGTAACATTTCGTTTTAAGAAACAAACATAATTTTTTCTAACGCGTTTTCTAAAAAAAATCATCTAAAACGCTATAACCACCCTTGTTTGTTATATTTTTATTATCCATGTGGTATAAAAATACCACTTTACATATTAATCACAGCAAGAATTAAAATTAATACTTTAACTAAAACATATTTAATATTTTTTCTAACAAACTAGGAAGATAAAACGTTAAAACCAATGGAAAACGTGAAAATAAAAAAAAATAATACAAATGAAGTAAACAATAAAAAAGAAAATCGTTCATCGGGTTCTCGGTGTCTACTGCTAGCTGCATGACAAACCATCTGCAGCTTACGACAAAAATGTAGGCCGTGGACCTGACACGGAATAAGCACGAAAGCTGGCAGCCGATAGAAAAGCATATTTTGCAGATTTTGGAAGCCATATGGATCCATCCAAAGCATACGCTAGGAAATTCATAGGGAATTCGTAGAAACCGGATATCGAGAGTAGCAATTAAAAGTTTGCATGAGGGGTGTATTTTGAATTTTCATGCTATATCCCTAAAATTTCATTTATAACTCTGCTTTGTCCAATGTCCAAATGTATATATTTTCTTCTATCCACTCGATTTTTTTTCTCCTCTTTATTAGTTTATTTACTTGAGCTCAAGCCGTTCTCAATAAAATTTAGCAACTCCCACCAACTTTGACTGAAGCCTTTCCGGTACACTAAAATAAGTAAAACCCTACACAGTGCCTTATGCACCATTAGGTTCCGATAAGGGAAAATAGTAGTAAGTAAGTATTAAATATTTTGTTGCTATATCAGTGAGTATCAACCTCCAAATATGCAATAGAATGTAAATACATATCGTAGGTTAATGATGTATATCCTAACTTCAGCATTGGTTACTTTTGTAAATGAAAACAATACCCCTCCGATATTGGAATACTGGGTATTTGCTTAATTAAAAACTTCAAGTTCTGAATGTCAAAAGCGCAATGGAGAATTGCAAGCTTTGTTTATTTTTGTTTGTCAACTCTTACACCAACCCCTAGTTACGATTTTAGCTTTGTTACTTAATTACCTACGTTGTAACTATTCAGTTTACGTTGAAATGAAGTTTTAATTATGGTTCAATATGTGGATGAGCAGAAATATAGGAGAGCATAATATTACTCCAAGAGTATGCCGGTTTATATATTTATATCTTAGTAGAGTTCATTTTACTATTTATCTGAATCATTACTATTTTACAAAATAAGTCAAAATATCAGAATAATTATTGTATATATATGTTGAATATCGAGTACGCTAGACTGATTTATAACCTTAATTTTGTTTTATTTGCTCCTACTGCACGTTTGATTAAAACGACTGCGCCTAGATTACACACGTACGCATAACGTTGGTGCATAAATATTGCCTGGGTTAAAAATTACAACATTTTGTATCGACCTTTTTACTATTATAAAAAAGGATAAATAAACAATCTTTTACAGCTCTCTTACAATTGCTATTCAATTGCTTAATATCATAGTTTATTTGTTTTTAGCAAAAAAAAATTCAATTATTACTTCAACTACTATTTTCCCATATCCACACCCAATGGTTTATATGGCACAGCATTGGTACACCAAGTGCAGTGAATCTTGATCAATTGTTACTTATGAAATAATTTTATTTCACACTCACATTTAAATAAACATTTCGTAATGGCCCCATCGGGAATCGAACGTTGATCGAACCGGCGACCTCATACATGGCAGCCTAATGCGCTGCCGCTACACCACGAGACGGTCTATTTTCAGGTAATGAAAGAAAAACTATTTTAATTCTAAGGATCACCTCATTTTTACAAGTGCTGAAAATTAAAATTATAACCTCTATTTTTTTACGCTGCTATTTGAACTTCCTTTTAAAATATTAATTTTTTAAAACAAATCAATCTATGTTTGCCAATAAAACATCTCATAATAAATATAATCCTAACAAGGATTTTATATAATTGGGTTTTATTAAAAGCTTTTAGAACTGATATTGTTCGTCGGGCTTATGTGCCGGAACAAGCGGCCGTGGCATTGTTTGACAGTTTCCTGAACGGAGCACGTTTTCAATAAGAGTTAAAAGTGAAGTTCAACTTAACAGGTTGCTAGTTAGGTACGAGAATGACCTCGGGCGGGAAAGGACTTTTCAGCTATATCGATTGGTTTTCCCGCCAAGGTCGGCGCATAGCGAATCTGGAGCATCGTCTATTGACAGTAGAGAGGACCTACTCACATTATGCACATGCACTAGTGATGCACTAGTAATGCACTCATTAATTTACAATGCGAAATCGAAATGTTTGAAATCGGTTATGAAAATAGTCTGTCGATCTTGGAGGAATCACTATTATAATAATAATTCTGTCGATATTAAAATATATATTTATGTATCAATATTATCTGTTGTTCGAAAGTTCGAAATAAACAACTTAGGTAGTACTGTTGAACATTTTGTGTATTCTTCGCGCGAGCTGTTCTGTGGCAGAAAATGTATGTCATTATAAATATTACTTGATAATTTTTCATGAAAAAGCGTGTTTCTACAAATTTCACGATTGAAAATGCTATTTTTTAGGACGTGATCTTGACTTGGGTGGATGCACGGGAGCTGGCGGCCGATCGCTTTGCCTGGAGGCATTTTGTGGAATCTATGTGCTCCACATAGGGAGCACTTATGGTATGATGAAGACGATTTTTTAGGATGAATCACAATAAGTATACTTATGTACATATCTTTAAAATTATATTCCACTTTATAATAACTATAAATTATTTATTTTCCATTTTTTTTATCAATTTCAAGCCTTTTTTTATTTATTAAAAACTCATATACGACACTGATTTCAAAAGCGTATTTTATTTGTCTGTTTTACAGGTAGATATTTCAAATTTCAATTTTTGTTTAGGTTTGAATACCTACTGACTTTTCTGTGATGCTCCGTGTGGTGAGAACAAGTTTGACTTATTTTTCTTTTAGATTTATGGTAGACATATTATTATAAATAGATTTATGGTAGACATATAATAGGTATATTCGTATAACATAATACACATAATATATTAGGTATATCCGTAAGACTTTTCTGTTGTTGCAGAAGATGGAGCGTAGTGGAGGTCAAAATGTAGAACCTTGCAGCAAATCAAACAAAAAACCAGATATTTTACAAATTTCTTAGTTCCACAAGCGTTTTCCTAATGTACCTACATAAAAAACTAACTTTTTTATTCTCTATTTTTTCAGAGCAAAGTAAAAATTTTATGATTGATGTTGATATTATTATGAACGTTATATTGAATTTATAAGGAGGAATGTCACCAGTTTACTTCTATCGATTGTCAGTGCACTAATTTGATTGTCATCATCATCATCATCATCATACCATATCCGCTCCCTATGTGGACGTGGAGCATATGGATACCACAAACTGCCTCCAAGCCGAGCGATCGGCCGCCAGCTCCCGTGCATCCTCCCAAGTCAAGTCCATGTCCCGCAGCTCTGACGCAAACTGCTGACGAATTGTCAAAAGTGGACGACCAGGACGCCGAGAACCTGATGCCATGTAAAATAGGCAAGCATGGTTAAAGCTCTCGGGAGACATACATTGATAGATTTATTATTAATAAATTATTATGTTGTTAAGATTTTTATTTTTGTGTATAAATAACTTCATCTTTTTGAAAGACGTAGGTAAAGAAAAAAGTATTCGTAGATAGATAAGAACGCATCTATTTTCAATCAACTATGTGTATGGTAACCTTAAAATGTTGATTATGGACATTTAATTTTAAGCTATCTTTATATGGCGCAGTTTACTACACAGTTTTCTGTGCAGTCTGAAAACGGTCCCGTATAAAGGTAAAACTGCATGAAAAACTGTGTGCTAGTGTCAGATTTAAGCTGACATGACAGTCAATGTTTTTTATGTAAACGTTTAAATAGACATTGGTTTATTGTATGCTTTTAAATACGTAAAAAAACAATAACATATATACATAATTAGCTAAATATACAATTTCCTGAGAGCAAACATACGATAATAACTTACAATCGCGTTTCAAAAATACACATATTTAGCGTGTCTTTTGACAGAAGTTTGACAGACTGCACAGTTTTCTGAACAAGAAACTGTGTAGTTTTCTCTGAACAAGAAACTGTCTCATATAAAGTGGGCATTACATTATCTGTCTATGCTACAAAAATTTGCAACTTTTCTCGCATTTTCTCTATGACTTTATTTAAGTATCTCTGTCATTTTTTAAATGTTTAAATATATCGCTACATTCACTTGCCTTATTAGTTATAAAATATTAACTTGCCTTATAGTTATAAAGTTAATATGAGTTGGGTTTTAGAAATCTTTTTCTTCGGACCTGTTTGACAGTCAATGGATACAAACACAAAACTCGGAAACAACGGATTAAGTTTAAATCAACATTATTAGGATTCTGAATAGTTAATTACATTGAAATTAAACATGACTGATTCAGATTTATATGTCGCTGTTATATGTTCTTCTAATATGAACCGGAGTATGGAAGCTCATGCTTTTCTGGCCAAGAAAGGTTTCAGGGTGAAATCATTTGGTACTGGAGAGAAAGTCAAGTTACCTGGTGTCGCCGCCGATAGACCTAATTGCTACGAGTTTGGCGTGCTGTATGACGACATATATAACGATTTGATGGAAAAGGACAAATCTTTCTACACGCAAAATGGCCTTCTTCATATGTTAGACAGAAACAGGAGAATCAAACCTCATCCGGAGAAGTTTCAAGTTTCGGAAGAAAGGTTCGATGTGATCATCACTTGTGAAGAAAGGGTGTATGATCAAGTTGTAGAATGGCTCTCTTCACAGCCTTCTCGATATAGTCAACCTGTACATATTATCAATATTGACATTCAAGACAACCATGAAGAGGCTACCATCGGAGCGTTTCTAATTAGCGATATGGTATCCATAATGGCGCAGAGCTCTGATTTAGATAATGATATTGATGAATTGCTTCATGAATTTGAAGGAAAATGCAATAGGTCTATTTTAAATTGTGTTTTATTTTATTAAAAGTCTCAAGCTTCCTGTAATTCGTTTTTTTTTTTGTTATTTTCTGATAGTTTAAATATATCTACTGTTAAATTTTTTTATCAGAAGTTAACAATATCTATATAAGTATAATCAACTGTTATCCTTGGACTACTTATTGTATAATCCCAAAATTATTTTTACTTATGGAAGACTGAAAATAATATTGTCAGAATTTCCCCTGCAATGACTCATATTTTTGTATGTTACAATAATGGTTACTATTTTACTATGATCCTGATCTATTCTTCCGATAGAATTTTCATAATTTCTACTATACAGCTTTACATTTTAATTATCAAATAATAAACTAGTTTATACAGTACGCTGTTTTTAATGTTTATATTCTCCTTGGCTTTTTCTCAAGACTTAAACTTCAGTACATATGTGTTTACTAACAGAGTAAGTATTACTTGTTGCATATTATAAAGACACTTTGATTATGCAGGCGTGTTATTGTTAATGATTAGTTTTACTATTATACTATGTATTACCTGTACATCTGTTTGTAACCCAAATAAAATTAAAATGTAGGAAAATTAAATTGTCATTATAAATTAATCCTAGATTTTTCCTATTTAATTTTTGCATTAAAACAGTAATTAAGTATTAGACAATCGAGATCAGAATGCGCTTAAAGTCACATAACTCATTTTTGACTAGCATCGTTGATTAGAGGATTTACTTCATATCCCAATAAATTAAGATGTGTTCATATTAAAGTTTTTCATTTTATCTATTGCAAATTGTTTTGTATTTTCTATTTCTCCGTTTATTTCTTTTTGGTCAGATGTACCGAATGTAAAATATTTGGGTTATACCATGGAATCAAAAATTTATCTTGGGAATGAATATATCCCGAGAGTCTGCTGTGATGCCTATTTTACAAGGCATCGGTTCAGGGTATCTGCTGCTTACAATTTGTCAGAAGTTTGTGTCATAACTATGGGATGCAGATGGACGAAATGTGTTCTGGTTTGGAGATCTAGAAGCTCCAAGAATGTCTTCTGATAAGATGGGTGGTTGATATCAAGAAGTTTACTGGAGGATGGCTCAGGATCTGGAGTGGACGGCATGGGAAGGCCTATGACAAGCAATGGACCTTCACAGGCTAATATAAATATGATGATGCAATGTGAACCTGACTTGGGAACAGGCGATGGTGGCCCATGAATGATGACATTTTTAGGAGACATTATATAATTTATTGATTTATTTATTTAATTGTTGTTTACGGACTTAAGTCCATTTCAAACATAAAATTATTCTAACACATATATACACAGGTACAATTTAAAATAAGATACAATTAAGGAAATAAAAGCTAGGACAAAATTTTAAGTATACATTTATTAGAAATATATAAAATAAGTTCTTGAAAATCAACTTGATTTAATAAGTTCATGTTGCTGTTTCTAACTATGTACTTCGAAGTAAATATCATAACGGTTTTTTTACAAAGAATGCAATTATTATTAAAGAAACATCAATAATATTGTGTGTTGTTGAGGCTCTAAGGTATTATATTGGAATATAAATAATGTTCACTGTTGATGGGGATTATTACTCATAAATATATATACATTATGTGGTTTGTTTAGTTTTAGAGGCTTCATAAAATTAAATTAAAATAAAATCTTGCGGCCGGCTTTTATAAGAATATTACACTCTACTACTTATTTAATTAAAATAATAATATGTAATCCTTAAACGTATTTTTTATATCATTTCATGTAAGTTCACTAATGCATGATTTTTTTTTGTTATACCTAAACATTTTTTCCTCAAAACGATTTTAACTAATACGCCCCGTAATAATTTCTACGCGATAAAAGAAAAATTCCAAAAAAAGAATTCCCACATTTCCGCCAGCGCTGCGATCGCAAAATTACATTTTTTAAATGTTAATTTTAGTTGTTTATTTTGACACGGGGCGCTGGGACCTCAGACGTTAGACTCTATCTTCATGGTCTTTATTTTGTCTGAGGTCATAGATAAAAAATCAATTAATGTTATTGTCAACTGTCATTTTTCGTGAATTTTGCCCGGGCTTGTCAAATGAAAATATTATAGAATGCCATGATGATAAACATTTTATTTTAATTATAAATAGTTGTTCATTTGGGTAAAATTCTTCAAAACATGTTTCAAGACGACTATTCTGACGTGGATAGTGAAGATGGATATTTTGACGAAGATTTTTCAACCTCATTCGTAAGGAATATTTACGGTTTTTATTAGAAATAATAATAAGGTTTTATGAAATGCTTTACTTATTTAATATTAGACTTTTTCATTTGGTGAATTTCTTATTGATTGACTAACAATCATTCGATCTAAAATAGGGATAAAACCAAGGAGTTTGTACTATAATAATAAAATAAAACACTCGGCCATACGATATTTAAAAAAACCCGCGTGACTTTGAGCAAATTATTTTTAAATTATATAATTTTGAAAACTAAAGAATATACAAGTAATTCGATACTTCATAGCCATGGCATTTGCCCATGAGGCATCCGATTAATTTGTTGAAAATATTTGAGTAATTTGGCGATAATCGACTAAAACCTACATGTAAATATATATTGGTGATCCCTGCCCTGGTACCCTCGGGTAGCTAGCTCACCGCGCCACAGTATACACCATAGGGAACTTTTCCGCATCTGCCTGCAATGACGAAGAAACCACGGAAAACATGAAGAATAGAGGGCAAGCCGACTTCTTGGTCACGAACACATTCTCAACATGCGACGGAGCTACTCTAGCAGTCTCCTCAGTAATAATTGATTAATAAAGAATTGCTTTTTTATTGATAAGTAATTCATTTTAAATTATTTAATAAAACCCAACTTATCTTAACTTAACCTACTGTTTAAATTTCATAAACTAGTTTAAAAATATTGTTTTTCAACAGCTAAATTGATTTTAAACTATTTAATTAAACCCAACCCTACCCTGCCATATAAATTTCATAACCTTTTATACAAAAAAAATGTTTTGAAATAGCTAATTGCCATCTTTATTTCTCAAATCAACTGAATAAGAATACTTTTCTTTTCTCAATGGCATCTGCTCGTGACCAAGAAGTCGACTTGAGACGGAGAATAAAGGATACAAAACACAAACATATTTTACACATTCTCAAATCCGGGTTAAATGAGCTGGGCTGAGGCTGTAGTGAAATCCTCCTTCAAATAAAAATATGAAGATTTTTTACATGCTTAATATAATGTCTAGATATATTTTTATGATTGATCAAAATAGGGTAGGAGCATGAAATTTTCTGTGAATGTATTATAATAGAAAAATAAAATGATAATTCATATACCATTGAAGAAATCTCTTTGTAAATATCATAATTTGTATGCAAGATACAATAATTTAAGGTTTTTTTGCTGACCAATAACTATTAAAAGCATTTTTTATTACAAGCGTTAATTTTTTCTTTCAGGACAAGATTAAAAAGACAGTTTCATTTCCTAATAGAGAAGACGATTCGAATAAGAAAAAAATTGAAAAATCTTTAGAAACTGCCTGTTTGAATGGAGATCTTGTTACCATCACCAATTTTCTTGCCAGTGGTAAAAAATAGTTCTAGTTTTTAAATAAATAAATTAAGTACAAAAAATTTATTATGATGAAATAAAAATACTTTGTTATAAGTGTTACTTTATTTATTCTATAAAAATAGACTCTTCAAACAAACTTTTTTACACCGGAAAAAAATGTTAAAAAAATATTTTTACCTGCATGTTTAAGAAATTTCATAGGAACATCATGTATTTTGCAGTAAATAGAAGACTTATGATTCTTTTCATGCGTTTTTCAGCTTTAAAAAAAATGAGAATGAGTTATTGTGACAGACAGATACTAACTACATACTGATAATAAAAACATTTTTATGAAAAATACAATTTTAAAAGTTATGAATCAACATTTTGTATGGGTACCCCGAGGTTGCATCACCGGATGCCGTGGATCGTTTTAAACACAGTACTTTACGGGCTAAGCAAGTACTTAGACTCTTAATGCAGAGGAAATCCCTTTATACCAACTTGCGACTCCACAGCCCTGTTAAATAACTAATCTTCTTTGCAGAACCCCAATTCGATCTTAATACAATTTTACTTGGGAATCAAACTGCTTTGATGTCTGCGGCTTATGCATCACAATCTCATATTGTACAATTCTTGTTGAACAATGGTGCTGATCCAAATTTTCACTGCGGTAAGAAACAATATTTATTATTTAATTGATTTGGTTTCCTCTAATGCACAGATTTTTCTTAAGAGAGGAGAAGTATACAGTAAAAAGACCATTTTAACAGGTTCGCTACCAGCTCTGCTAATAATTGTCAGCAAAGTTTACTTGTGAGAATCTCAAATCAGTGTGTGTAAATATATTCCAAACCTGTGTTTTACCAGCGACTGCTATGAACAGTTTAATTTTAAACTGTCACCAGGAAACATTTCTGTTCAATAATTGAATTTCTTATCATAAGTTAAGTTATCGTAAAATATATCAAATCCAAAAGCCAAAATGATGATAAAAATAAGCAAAATTCCTTGAGACTTTTATTTTAAGTTTAAGCTGAAACCTGTTCAGCTTTTAAATGTATAGAACTGATTTTGACAATAAGATGCAATTTTGCTCTTCGCAACTCACTGTAGTCAGACCATCCTACTGCATCAGTTAACTAACTGCAGTTTTCTGCAGTGCAATATTGTATGTTGTTCCTATATTTACTTCGATAATTCACTATTACAACCTTAATGCAGCGAAAGCTTCATCAATAGTATACCTGTGAATCCGTGGAATAGGCTACCTCAAGAAATAATTACGGCATCATCTGTCAATGTATCCAAAAATAAATTATACTGATATAAATAAATGAACTTAATTATTAGACAAAATTGAAGTGGCATGAATATAAATATGATGTGATAGCATCACGGTCTAGAGATCCTCCTATTTTCAAGCACAAGGACCTAATTGAAAATAGTATTTACATGTTGAAATAAATGCAAATATCTTCTGATTGTATCGTAGTTTAAACTTTGAATTCAAAATGCCTAATGCCGGTATTATTTTAATTTGTTATGCTATTTTGTATTAAGTCTAAAAACATCTTTACTTATTTAGTTCTTTTTTTCAGATTCAGAAACGCCATTAATGTGCGCATGCTCAAGCCCTAGTATTCATTTAATAGCTAATTTTGAATGTGTAAAAACCTTGATTGATAAACACGCAACCATAAATATTGGTGACAAATTTGGTGTAACTCCACTAATGAAAGCAACAATTACTGGAAAAGATGATGTTGTTAAATTGCTGCTTGTCTCGGCCAATACGGAGATACGAGATCGATCTGGAAAAACGGTAACATTTTGGGTATTTCTCTTCAGCCAACAGTATGAATGCGTCTAATTGCTGATAGATAATGTGGCATGTGTATGTATCATAATATAACTCCAAAACATGATCATTTTAGGCAACCTTTCATGCAATAGAAACAGGGAATGCGAAAGTTTTAACAGCTCTTGCTGAAAAGGGAGCTTTGGAAAAAGATGTTGACAAAAATAGTCAATATTTAAAAAACATCGCAATTAATAAAAACAATCCTGAGATTTTATTCATCTTGGACCAGTATTCTTTCCTAAAAGATGATGACTTTGAACAGAGGAATACAAATACAATAAGCACCGAAGAAAGTTGGCAGGATTTATTTCCAGGAATTTTGAATATGAAGTAAGTTATATTTATTTATTTAGCTTTATACCATTCAAACGGTAATCATTCAGTAATCTGGATATTCAACTATCTGATCTACTTAGGTATAGAGGTACTGTATTCTTTATTCTACTTCCTTTACATTTATAATGTAAAACTAATCATTTTTTTACAGACCGGCTTTCTATTTCGACATACCTGTGTTACTGTGTGGAATGAATTGTCAACGGTTAACTCCTCTATTTTTTGAGAAAGAAGTTGATTTGGAAACATTCCTTATTAGTGATGATAAAAAATTATTGAAATTAGGTGTTACATTTCCTTTTGAAAGGAAAAAAATTGTATCTGGGTTACAAAAATTTCACTCTCATCACTGGAATATTGAAACTGTCTTGGGGCTTTCAGCAAGTAAACGAAACAAATTTATGTGAGTATAATATAAAATATGTTTTACACATATTTTAGAAGAGCATTTACCTTTTATATGAAATGTTCTGTTTATATTCAGTAGAAACAAATAAAGGAATATCGCCAAGACTGCACCTAGAGACATTTACTAAGTCTAGGGATGTCTAGAGGTGCAGGTGTCTAGCTTCTTCCAAAAAAGGTTACGTCTCACTGTTTATCAGTAAAGCACACTGTTTAAATGTTTTCGCTGTAATGTTTTTACCTAGCGCTTTTTCATAGAGTTGAATTATCCATGGACCATTAAATCATGATAAAACTTCTTGTGAATTGTTAATTTTTGAAGAATTTTGGTGGATTTAACATAATTCCTCCTTTTTTCAAACACTCTTTTTTTTAGAAAGGGTTTTTATAAATATTTATTAGTCAAATTCACTTAACTTGCTAATATTTTCTCAAGTTTAAAAGATCAATTCAGTATCAATACAAGTGGTTAAATCCCATTAACCTTAATAGTTTAAATATTCAATGTTCGTTGCACCTTTATAGTTCTAACCTATTTTAAATTTAAACTCATCTTTGGTATAAATATATTTTAATATCATATAATAAAAAATGGGGTTTGTTGGTATAATAAACCATATAGTCAAATCAAATAGTGTAATAATGTCCATTATGGTAAATACATGCACAGTGTATTTATGTGACTTTTCTTTCAGAGCGGACGAGTGTCTTACTGATTTAGGATCACACTTCAGAATAATATCCGTATTGAAATCTAATTTGGAATACAATGCTGACCGAATTTCAGAAAGAGATCCTAATATTTTCAATTCTAAAGAAGTAATTCAATTGAGCCATGATTTTCTAAGTATTATAAATGATACTAAAATGGAGTTAAATCATTTAAAACGAAATCTTCTCAAGGTAGTTTGTTTTATTTTAATCATTTGCTATCAAATTTCTTTCTGCTATTAAAACTGTAGCTTCGAACTTGAATTACTGTTAATTTGGGATCAAAAATGCTGACAATAGCAGCCTTGAGGTATATTTTATACGAAAATGGTCCTCTAAAAAATTATCTATGATAATAATAATAAAGTAAATAGGTAAATGTCTTTTCCTATAGTACAATATGATATTTACCGATGTTTTGCAAACTGCCTTTAACCATAAGTGATCAGTTCGGCATTTAACTTACATGATCCCCTATGAATCATTAGGTAAAGATGAAGTAAAAATCCAAGTACACATAATTAATGCTAAGTATCTTCTTACAGGTTAACATGAGAAATGAATCTCCGCCTGACTTAATCAAACCAAACAATCCTCTCTCAGCCAAATCTTTCAAGAAAACCAAAATCGTATTTTGTATCGCATCATCTGTAGTGGTGTGTATTGCCTTTGTAAGTTTTAAAAGATAAAAAAAATAATGCATAAATGAAGGGTTGGCGGAGGAAACACGCATAGCTTGCGCAGTGGTCATTAACCTTCGCATTCCGCTGATATGTATTTACTACAACTCAACTTACAATGAGAAAATCTATATAAAATATTATAGATATTCTATATTCTTCCGTAATAGAATTGTGAATCACATAAAAGTATTTCAATACATAGTTATTAATTTTTGCAGCGACGGAAATAAATAATTGGTCAAAAAATCGGGGATAAATCAACAGTGGTCAATAAAATAGCAATATTTAGGCATATTCATATTTTTTATGATTTTATCACAAGTGTACAAAATCTTTTTTTTAAGTGAAAAAATTTGAATGAATTAATTTGTGTTTCCGAAACCTTTTTTTCAATGAAAAAATTATTATTTCTGTATATCGTTATTTTAAGTTAATCTTTCCTATAACACATGAACTCGAATGTTTCTTTCTAGTGCTAGTCACATCATTTCACAGTAGGTATTATAACTTCCAGTGGTCATTTTTCTCATGAGTTTTGTCCCATTTTTGCATTACTTAGTGTAAATTGCTGATATTTAGTACATATTTAACTCAAGTTTGTAAAAATCATGACTATGCTTATTTCTTCGACCAACCCTTCAAATATATATCATGTTTGAGGTTTTGTATTATTGCCATTCCTTATTTTTGAAGAAAACTATACAGTGACGGGACCTGATAGTGTTACATACCTATTTTATAATATTTTGTGCATGTTGATTATAAACATGCATGAAAGGTATTTATGTGTACTATTCTTTAATCTTAATAAAAAAATGAAAAGTTTGCTGGTATATCACTTTAACATACCTTATTTCTTGATAACTAACGAATATTATGTGCCGTATGTCTTATTCAGAATATGTTTCAGACTCTATCATTATTTCAACATTTTAGGTGTGTTCAAATTCTTGTACACAAATCTGGGTTTATTATCATATCGTTAATTAAAAACACTAGTGGGTGAAAGTGTTATGTTGCAAAAAGGCAAAGGGGAGATACCTGGGTTAAAAGTTTTGAACTCCTACAATTTTTATAAAATATAACTTATCTGCTGTTTAATTCAGGTTTCTGCTACCATTTATATGCTGGGTTTGGCTTTAAATCATAGAGCAGTAGTAAATATGCCTCATAATGCCTTCATCTACTCGTGTCTTTAATTATTTGTGCTGAACTTGCATTGGGTATATAGTACATACATTGTATATAACTTTCTGTAAGTGATATCAACACAGCAGAATCTTTTTTATAGTTTGTTCAGCAGTAAAATGCACTGATAGCTCGAACAAAAATATTTAGACATCGATTCACACTTGGCAAATTCCATAAATTGTGGTCACATAAACAAATGTATGTTCTTTTGTGTAATAAAGAAAATTGTTAAGTATATAATATTTACATAAAGTTATCAGTGTTTTAAAATAACTTTTTATCAGCAATGTTCACGTTACTATTGTTCTGAATTCGTTACTATGATTATTATGCAGGTACATAATATTATTTATTGTCATGCATTGACTTATGACAAACAAACTAGGCATTTTCAAGGTGTTTAGGAATAGCCTTTTGTTGACAGGGTATTTTCAATAGAAGTGCACACTTTGTTCTTCGATATTGTGCTCAGTTTTTAAACGAGTGTTTGTAAAATACATTATCCCATTTATGATGCGTATATGACATCATACGGTAAATTATCAAAGAGATTTTATAGACTGACGTCATATATGCATCATAAATGCAATTCATTTTACCAACACCTATTCAGAATCTGTCCCCTGTGTATGTACGCAATGTAGGTATAACTAAAAGTTTTATATTAAATTTATACTATTTTTTATTGATGTAGGTATCTGTTATAAGTAAATATAATTATTTTATCTTAAAACGCGATTATCTAACTAAAATTATTCGCAGTTGTATGTATTGGGTTCTATTACATGCATATAGTTAAATCATAATAGATATATATATATATATATTGAAGACATCTATACCCATACACGGAAAGGGAAATAATGAAAATAAAAATATACACAGTTTTACAACAATTCACATTTTTATTATTTCGACATTAAATAATAATGATAAAGTAATAATTTTAAGAATAATGTGTAGTAACAAAATTGATGTATATGTGGCTTTCCTCTTACGATTTATTAGTTTGTTAATTTATAAATATATTAATCAAAGTTTTTTGTATATCTGTAAAAAGCTGTATATTTGTGACTGTAGCTAATATTCTGGTGTGATCTGAGCACAGTAAACGTGTAAAAATAATTAAATTACAATATCAAAAGCATTCACTCGAGTATACAAAATAAATAATATCTTTTATCTGGTGTTGCAGCCTACAAATATTAATGCGTAATTTTTAGAATAAGTACAAGTTTGCCAAAAAAGCAGGTACATTTCGTTAAAAAAAACATCTAAATGAGATTCATTGGTAACAGATCGATAGATTAAAATATTTGTGAAATACGTAAAATTGCAAAAAATATTGGAACCGCTTTAAGGCATGCTTTTCCCACTTGTGTTTGAAATTTGTGTGAGACTTTAGAATAGAACAATCATTATTAGTAAAGTTAGTGGCATTAGTTCTGCTTGATTGGAATATGCTGTTCTGTGATCGCTAGGGCAGGAAGGGGAGCCACCACGGTTAGGACACCATCCTTGGACAGGGAGGACTTGATTGCTTCTGGGTTTGTTCCTTTGGGGAGCAGGAATTCTCTGTTGTATTCCCTGTATACTGCCTTGTTATCTGAATTTTCTTCATGCTTTGCGTGGACCTGTAAAAACAAATAAATGAGTATTAAATAACCGAATTAAAAAGGTTGATCTTGTGAATGGACTCCAGACATATGCTCAGAAACATAACAGGAGTTTTGAAAATATGTAAGACTCAAATATTTCGAGCTTAAGAAAGTTATGGGTATCAAAAAGTTGTTAACAGATGTATAAAGATTTTACTGTAATATTTAGATTCCATTATTTTCTATTATTGCCTAGCAATAAAATTGAACTATGAATGCAATCTAAAAGATAAATTCATAGATGTAAAAATCAGTCGCATCAATGCGGCAAATCTTGTTTGTCAACAACCCAAAAGTCCTCACCAAAAACAACCTGAGCAGTCTAGAATCAACTGAGCTATTTTTATCACACAGAATTATACAATTTAGATCTTCTATACATTTCTGCGAAGTTACAGCATTTTACAACAAAATTTAAGAATTAAATAATTCATATTTTTAAATGTTTATAAAAATGGTTAGTTATCCCCTAACAACAGTGGGAAAAGATAAATTGCCTTGGCTACTTGCCTAATAGTGCAGAGCTTTTCTTACATCTATTTTTTAATGATTCAATTTACATTGCCTTCAAACTTCACTTGGATAATACAAGAGTATTTGTTTTCAATACGCTCAAATAGCTTAACCATGCACACAATGTCTACAAAATTAATTTATTAATTATTCAAATGAAAATGTCGTCTATTTGAAAATAATGCATTTCTTTATTTGACTTTTAAATGTCCTTTGTGTAAACTAATTATTTACACTGTGTTAGTGTTTTGTCCGTGCACGAAAAATACCCCAATTGATTCCAGACTTTTACACCAAATTACAATCTTGCAATTTATTTCAAATTATATATTTTTTTTTATTTTTGTGAAATTATTGTGAATTTATTTTTTCTAGAAGTTTTCATAATACTTTTATAAGTTCTGTAAAATAACAAAGACGTGATACACTCTTCTAAAAACAAATAAAAATTTATTATGTAAATAAAAGCAGCTGTACCTAAGGCTACTTGGGCGGACATCTCATTAAATCGAGGATTAGAAACGGTTTGTTTTGTTTCAACTTGTGAATACGTTTTCACACCCACAGTAATTTTCCTTTAAAGAATTATCACATCACTAAATATAATGTAGGACCAATATTTTGTCTAGAGTAAATGTGAGATGAAATGAAACCTGTGTAATTCCATTTACACAAAAAATTTAATAAATCTTAGAGCAATTTCACTAACTTCTGTGGCAAAACACAAAACATGCGTAATGGTGTTCCTAATACAACATTTAAAAAATATTATAACTACAGTTGTAGTGCTGTAAGAGCGATTGTTAATAAATTTGAAAATTCTATGACAAATTAATACAATACTCAGCGTGGAATTTTCCATTATAAAAAAACTGGTTTCAGGTTTTGCTTATTCGATGATAATGCATAAATGTAAGTACTTATAATTTCTTACCAATAATTTGTTGTCAACTGTTTTGACTACGATTTCTTCTGGGGAGTACTTGCTGACGTCGAATCTGAGCTTCAGGGACTTGCCATCTCCTTCATCTTGGATGAGGGGGGAGTTGATGTTGTCGATCCATTGGTTGCCGCTGTCTGTTGCCAGTTGTCTGTTGTCATTGTGGCTGGATGTTGTTGAGCTGTATAACATTACAATAAACATTATAATAAACTCTATAACATTATCACTGAAAAACTTATGGCAATGCATTTTTGTAATAAATAATAATGTTTTTCTTCCAATAATATATCTAAATGCACTATACATACATTTTTTAAAACCTACCACATAGAAATGGATTAGCAAAGAAAATAATTTTCACTAGTAAAAATAATACTTGTTATTTTATGAGCATGTGAAAATATTATAAGATTACATAGATTTATTTTTATAAAAAAATGCATTGATGTTAAAATCTAAAAATAATATATTTTGGGATTTTAAGGAAATTTTACCACTATTTTGAGCAAAATAAATAGTAGTACCTAACAATCAATTATGTACCTACTACAAAAAACCAGAAATCATGCAAACAGAAAATAAAATGCAATTTACAATCATAATAATATCACTCTACATAAATATTGTGATTTAGGATTAATTTTTTTTGTAGTTATGATATAAAGACGAATGTGTATTTCAAACTTTAAAAAAAATAAAGTTAGAGCTAAACAGGAAGCACAGGAAAATTCCAAATATTTACGAATATGTAATTGATGTATTAAGAGGTATTAATTTAAAATAAATCACACCCATACACAACAGCAATGGTAAATAAAGTAAGTATCTGAAAAATGATTAGGTATGATGGTGATGAAGTAGAAAAAAAACAGTTTGCAAAAAAACTTGACCAAGTTAGTGTTAATTTATGTAGATATTTGTCACTCAATCATGTTGAATATAATATAAACATCGTCTGTCCAAGACATTGCATTATTCAGGTTACTTGGTAGTGGCCAATATTTCAATGTCGGCGCATTTCTAATTCTTCATATTGAGTTTTTTATTGGCAAATTACGAACATGTGAAATTTTAATTCTTGAAAACATTGCCAACCGAGAAAAATAAAAAGTTCGGTAGGTATAGTTAGAAAGGTTTACCCATTACCTTTGCGGGGTAGTTTTTATGGCTGTCTGCACCGTCTAGTCTGCACGCAATTGTTATTCGTTTACTTATATAAATTTTTCCATGCTAAAATGACGCTTTGATTTATATTACCTATGTTTGTTTTTGTGGACAAACCTACTATATAATATATTTATATGAGTAGCTAATAAAAGAGTAGTCTATATAATTATTCAACATCCAGGCGTGTTTTATGGGTTGCGTTTATTTTAAAACACGCGCCTAATGGATTGAAAAATGTTGAACATCCGCTTTAGCGCACGTGCGCTGGTTCCTGGAAGAGTGACTACCCATATACGAGTAGGTAAGTACTATATTAATTTTATACCATGCGTTCTTACCAGCTACTAACTGGCGCGCCGCGGACATAATCAAAATGATTTCCATAATCGTAATAAACCGATAAAGCATTTCCTATCATTACCTACTGTATCAGGTATATCTATTACTATTATTATAGTGATTCCTCCGAGAGTATATTGGATTCCTGGCTCCTAAATTAAAAAAATCGCAATCCAAGCGTGCGACAATTACGTACCTATTTGAAAACTTGAATTATTATTGTTTAAATACAACTTGAGGCGTTATTATACCTAGTATTAAAGTACCTTTAGTTTTTTGTTCGTATTTCGATAGCTTGTTGACGTTTTCACAGGAGATTTTTTTTGGTAAATCTAAACTTCATCATTTTAATAAAATTGGCAGGTACCTACTCTATTATTGCGGTACCTAACCGATTTTTTAAAAGGCCCCCAAGGCGCCAACTTAAATAAATATATTATTAATAATTATTATAAAACTTTTAGGTAGGTATTATTAATTAAAGTTTTATAAAACGATACATTGACAAAAAAAAACATTTTTTTATTGTGCAAACATATCGACCAGATACCTAATACATAAAGTAATTTTCACTCTAGAATGCTCAAATATAATGGAATACCTATTAATTATTGTATACAAAGTCTCTTTATAGATAATTATGTTACAGACATTGAATACGCGTAAATTTGCATGAGAGAATATAGTCATTCTTCACTGAGTATTCATAATATTATGACGTAATATATTATTTATACTGATACATTACTAATGTAGGTACCTGGAATTAATTATGTATGTTTTTATAGCAACGTTATTTAAAGAAGAGGTATCGGCTAATAAAAAAAACACATTATAGAAACAAAAAAATAAAACACAGAAGTACCTATAATGAAATAGTAGTATATGTCTTTGAATGAAATTATGCGCTTAGATAAAAATATAAAGGCGTATAGTTTGCAATATAAAGGCGTATGTCCCCCACATATTTGTACATATTATACATATAGGTAGGTAGGCATATATGATAAATAACTATATATAACAAAAAAACATATGATAATAAAAATATACTTACCTATATGACCCTAGTCCTCGTTGAATAATGCTAGTTGATATCGAGAAGGTATATAAACAATTCTATTTTACAGATACCTGAACCAATGAAGGTACCTACTTCTATTATATTAGACGCTATAGTATTGTAATTTTGTAAATGCTATTTTAAAAAATTACTACAGAAGACAAAAAAAAATAACCAAATTAAATATTATACGATAGTACCTACCTACCTACCTATTATGAGTAGCATTTTATGTCAAACTTTGTTTTAGTTTTAATGCTTTTAAATATTTTTATATTCGGACTCTAAGATGGCCGCAAAATACGCAGAGCTATAAAGTCTTGGAGGATTTACTAATATTATATTATAATATTGATGTCTATTTTTTAACAGTAAATAAATTAGAGTACCTAGCAACCTTTGTTTGAAATTCAACATGGCGGTGTTGTTAGGAAAATGCCAATCACAATAGGGTAGGTACCGAGGTCAAAAAGTTAAGTAGGTTATACCTGCCTATCTTTAGAAACCGCTAATATTTTTATCCTTACAACTTTCGTATAAAATTTCCAGCATTTAATACATTTTATAGATTTTTAAGCATAAATAAGATTAGTTGTGTAGGTAGGTAAGTACTTACAATATAAATTTTACGACATATTCATGCTAATGGGGTTATGTGCATCTATTTTATCCACGTAGGTATCTACATACTATATTATTGTAATACACGTTATCTGGTAAAATCTACAAAATGTTACAAAACACAATGTACCTATTAGTTTTATTTACCAAAGCATGCAATTCAATGTAGAATATAATTATACATACTTGGATACGTATTTATCAAAAATCTAAACATAGTAATAAATTATTATGATGGCAAGACAAAAAGGTAGGTACAACATGAGTAGGTAATAAGCCCCTCACCTTGTGGTTGTTTTACTCGCCGATGTTGATCCTCCGGAAGACATTGATTCGTAATTGTAAGACATGCAAAAATCAACACGGCATTGTTAGCTTGTTAATGCATTAAAAGTAAATACATAAAAGATATACAATAGCCTTGTATAATAATAACAAATAAGCCTTTTTAATTAGTAAAATGTATTGCTCTGTGCCTGTAAATAGATATCTACACATCATTTTAAACTAATACTTTTGTTTTTTAATATATGTAATTTATTATGTTAGGCATTTTTCTTTATTAATTATTTAAGTAAGTACCTACAGGCCAAAACAATAAATGTTACTATTTTAAAATACCGTATTATCATGTTAAAAGCGTTAGGGTTTATGTATAATATAATATCTGCAAAAATAATAATATTTTACCAATGATATTTGTATTTTACATGTTTATAATAGGTACCTACAGATATAAAATTATTTTGAATATCCTAAAAGGTAGTAATATTTTTAAATCTGATATGATTTTACCACAAAATGTTATTTACGAAGTAGTAATAGTAGGAACCTAGAGGTAAAAGATACACCGGTAAATTTGAAATCCTTTCTCACGGCAACTTGGTAACGCTCCAGCAACTCGCTTTCTTGTCTAATGCCATGTCGACTAGTTAAATGTCGTGGATTGAAGATTTACCTACTGTTTTTTTAAGTTTTGATAAAATAGTAGGTACCTTAATGTATATTATTTTGACAATAAAGTGGGTGTTGTCTGACCAACGCAATGTGTTAATACCGCCATCCTTATATTATAATATAGGTACCGATTATATTCTTCTTGCCCAGATAGTATGCGGAGGGAGGTATATTATAAGGATACAAGTACGATTTTAATTTTATTTGGCTTCACGATCATAAGACAAGATTATTTAAACCGAATAAACTATAGGCATATATATTTTATACGGAGATATGTATAGTAACCTATACTATACCTAATAGTATAAACCATTTACCATGGGCATGAAATTTCGCCTTTATCATGAAGCTGCGTTTTTCTTTATGAGAGGATGTTATGTAAGTACCTAATAAGTGCATGGAGGTGCATTTAGATATTTCGTAAACGCATGAAACTATGCATTTTACGACTGTAATTCATAGAAGAAAATATATGGTTTTATGTGTTCACACTTTATGGCTACCGAAGATTACTCAATTCGCGTAAGGTGTCTTCGTGTAAACGGAACTTTACGTTCACGTTCATTTCACTATTCAGATTTGCTTCTCACGAACTATAACATCGGGGGAAGCTGTGTTTGAAAGCAATTTCCGTTTGTGTTCCGTGGATATCCGATATCTAGAGAATGTTATCGTTTTGGAATAATGCATTCTAGATTCTAGGTCTGGGTAAACTCCGCGCTAAAAGTTAGAATGTTCGCGAACAATGAAAGTAGACGTTGTGTTATGGAATATCGTGAGATCGCTTTCCTGACCTAACGGCACGTCAAACTATTTCTGTCCAGATCTGGAGCAGCAATACGAACGGAAACCAACCAAAACCATCGCACAATGTTGTTAGTTACAATTCTCCTTAAATTTAGATACCTTCTAATGATAGAGGTAAGCGGTAAGTTACGAGGAATTTAAAGGATACTAAAAGTCATGGTATTTTTATCTTCAACTACCCATATATACAATTCGTCCATTATTTATATTTTTTATGTTTAACTTTGAGAATTAGTGATAAAACTATTAAATTCAGTGTAGCGTAGGCTCAGAATCAGTACCTAAACATATTGAAAATATTTTTATTTTTATTTACAGATCCATGATCAATCCATAAAATGGGTACATTATTAATTTATTTTAGTTAGCCGCCCTTTTTAAAGAGCCAGCAATTTAGAGAATAATTGATGTATCTAGTTATTATCTACAAATTAACCTATTTAGTTCACTAGAATAGTTTTTTTTTTAAATGTTTTCTTTCAATAATAATATGCATAGGTTATTGCATAGTACCTACTATAAATGAATATACACCATAAGCCCTCTAAACGCCTATATATCCATATTCCTTTCCGAAGCTTCATTGTCTCTGTTATCATAAATAATATGTTATGACATCAATAATGAATTTATAATTTGAGGCAGGTACCAACTTTATTATCTTGATTTATTTCAGGATAAAAATATCGACTCAGACAAAGAGAATTCTATTTATTGTAGGTACCTATATATATAGAAATTAATGTGAATCACTCTCGTTAATTTATCATGAGTCATGTTATTTGATGAGTAAACATTATTAGTGTACCTAATGCTGTATGAGGTACAGCTAAATTCCTAGAGAGATGGACTCACGGAATAATATCCATTTATTTGCCAAGTCTAGTCCAATAACAGAACGTCATTTTGTGAGTTTCCTCTCTTTAATTGAATCATTAAAAAAATTGCTGATTACCTAGTTAAATTTGAGAAGTATTTTTTACAAAAACTTTACATTTATTTTGGATTAGCGATTCGAACTAGGCACCTACTCAAAAAATCAAATCTGCTATAATTAGTAGTCGTCATGTATGTACATAAATCGATAAGTTTACCCACCTCTGAATCATTTCTGATTTTACTAAAATCGAGTTTGTTATCCTTACAAAACTTTGAAATTTAGAAATTCAGATAAACAATATTATTTAGGTATACATACTCGTATGATAGGTACCTATATTTTATCAAAAATATCATAAATTTCACATTGAATCGAAAGCTGCACGACACTTCAGTGAATGAACTAGCACAACTTTCGAAATAATGTTGTGTGGGTGAAAATATTTCGAAATGGTTTCGGAAATGTTATAGCTTATGTTATTAAGCTTTGATCTTTCTAAACTAAGTGTGAAAATATTATGAACTAGTTGAAATGAAATGGGTCAGGTTGTAGGCGGTGCGGTGCGGTGGATCAATTAAAAACAATTTGCACGTTGATGGTAAATAGGAAATAATATATTTTTCATTTATTTAATTTACGTTTTTGTTTTTATGTCCTGGATGCCGAGAACACATGCCTTGCATCCACTGCGTTGACAATCCGTCGGCATTTTGCGTCAGAGCTGCGGGACGAGGACCGGACTTGGGAGGCGAATCCATATGCCCCACACATAGGGAGCGGATATGGTATGATGATGATGATGTTTTTATGTTTTTATTATTTTTAGTTTATTTAATTTTTTCAAACCCGTTAAAAGGCTATTCCTGAAACCTACTAACGCAGCAGTAAGTAAATACTATAAAAAATTATTAACTTTGTAAGCGGTTCTTTTAAATAATGATCAAATGAATATTGTTTATATGCGAATATTGTTGAAATGGACTTAAGTCCGTAAATTAAATTAAATAAAAAAAAAATTTTTTTACGTTAAACGATAAGATAGATTTTCATCTAAGTCCGTTGGAATAACATAAATAAATTCTGTAAACAGAATTTCATTAGGCACCTCTATTATCGGAAATAGCACCAACTCGCCCCTCTAAACTATGTATATACATCAAATGCCATTAGGTAGACTAAATAACTGAAAACTGAACCTGCCAACACTTTTCTAGAATAATTCTGAATTATGGCTATTAAAATAAAATAGCTAAAAGGAAAACATGTTTATAATACATTTTTGTCATTTTTATTATCTCTTGATTTATAATACCTTTCACCCCTTTTAAAGTGCTGGCAAAAAAGCATCTCGACATACAAAATAAAAGTGGGTGTGGATACCGACTACCTACTCACTTACTTTCTAAAATGCGATTTATTGTTTTGTTAGTATTATTTATTGATTTTTATTCTCTGTAAATACCTAATGTGTTACGGAATATTGCAAAATTGGTGATTTACTAGGCATCTAACTAAAATTTCCCGATTTAATCAAGGTAGCCGCCACTAATCAAATTAAACAATATTATAATGTCATGGTTTTGAAATAGCTAATATAATAATAACAAAAAAAATACTGTAGAAACTAAATTGCATAAAGTGTAGGTAAGTATGTTATTCTTTGTCGTAGGTATTTAATATTATATGTGGGCGTGGGGCTATATATTTTGTAGATTAAGAGGTCCTTCGAGCTGGATCTTGTGAAATGAAATGAAATTATCAGTGTAGGCACAATAATTAAGTATGTAACAAAATTGTAATAAATTTATACATTAATTTAATAATCCACTTTGAAAAATAGTTTGAATCTATGCTGGACAACGAAACTAATTAATGTGATAAAAATTTATGTTATTTGGATTGATTTATTTAAACGTTTCAAAAAATCATTTCACTCGATTTCATCGAAAAATTGAACTCAACGACTTACTATTATGTCAGTTTCACGTCATTTTATGTAGTTAACCGTACTGTTGGTAATAATTTCTAAAAATGTAAACTATGCATAGAATGTTGGATAGAATGCGCCCCACAACCAATTAGGTAAATGGTAGATTCCACCGGTAGTAGACATATCCTAATATAGGAATGTCGTAATTAATTAATCACACGATATAAATGGCTTGATCAACACAGACACGGCGGATAGCGGACAGTCAACGAGTCAACAGCAAGTTGTGGGTGAGGGTGAGGGAGCCGGTGGGTGTGGGCAACGCCACCTATCTAACTATCTAGGTCTGCCACGACGCGATACCGCGGACGGATCTCCGTACTCCGTAGGTCGGGGATTTCTACTCTGAACTATGACACTACTACCTACAAAACTCTTTACCTGCACATTAATTTATTACCGCTAATCGCGACAGCTTAGTAGCTTTATAAGGCCATAGGCCGATTCAAGTATTGAATTGAGATATATTTTATCTACGTCACGAGTCACGATTAACTGTACTTCATTGCAAAAATAAAAACAAGTCGACTGACATTCGGAAGGTACCATTCTTTTTTTCATTTTATTTGGGTGGTCTTTTTGACGGGATATAAATCTAAAAACTGTTTTCTGTCTTTTCTTATAATTAATCGTGGTCCTAAAAGTGAAAATCTAAAAAAGTTACATAATCTAATAATAGCGCTAAAAAATAGACTGGTAAAAGCAAAAATTTCATTCAAGTTTTCATACATAAACTCAATCTTATTGAAACGGAAATACTTGTTTTAGAGGTGGTAGGAGATTGTCCATTTTATTAAGAATATTCTTAAAGTATTCGTGAAAAAATAGTCAGATCCATAGAAATTTTCAATTAAAAAATGTTAATAATGGGTACTTTTGTATGTATCTATTAAATATAGGGGGAAAGGGAAAGCCCCCGATTTCCCTCTTCTAAGTAGAAATCAAAATTATTACTATC
The DNA here is from genome assembly GCA_022494985.1 of Micrasema minimum. Lineage (NCBI taxonomy): Eukaryota > Metazoa > Arthropoda > Insecta > Trichoptera > Brachycentridae > Micrasema > Micrasema minimum. The sequence goes on from JAGVSP010001420.1 coordinate 60,905, forward strand.
GATAAATAAAATAATGTACTGAACCATCGAAAGATTACACACTTCATTCGGTGTACCGAACCAATTGATGCAGACAAAAAAAAACATTTGATTTGATATTTTCAAATATTTCAATTTCGGGGCTGCTTTCAAATAGTCGGAAATAACCGTGAGCAGGAAACAAGTTGTACTGGACTGCTGGAGTGGAATTCGAACCTGGAGATTCTATGACTATCACTAGACCACAACCTGGTTTAAAATGTAGTACTGAATAATACTTGAATGAGAACCCATGTAGATTAATTAGGACGGAAATAATAATAATTAGGACGGATATAATCGAAAGGTTAATTAGGACGGAAAATACTATTTCTGTTTTATGTTACTTAAGAAAACAAAATCCTAATTCGTATAAGTATAATATACATACCCTCACACCCCCATACAAACCACACACATTAACTTTTTACTCGTCTCTTTCATAAAAAGAATAACATTAACTGTGGATTTTTGTAATTGGCTTAAGAATTATTAAATTGTTTTTTGTATATTAATCATTGATACCTGTAAAAATCCTTATAAATACATAAATAAGTACCTAGTAAAAAAAACCGTAGGTACCTACTAAAAAAATATGCTCAATCCGGTTAAAATTCTTGGATTGAACTCGGCTGGACTAATTAATGGAGGTAACATATTATAATAACTAGGTACAGAAGTACCTTAGTGTTGAGTGATGTGCTGTTAACACTGTTAACGTGTTTAGTCATACACTTTATACATTAATCAAAAATAATCAGGTCGACACGCTTATGCAAATTGTTCCTTTGCCATAAACAATATTCGTATGCAGTTTCGAGAAAACTCGCCCACGCTAAAACGATTCGCTCTCAGTTCTAGAAGAATCCGCGCTATTCGCTATTTATACGTATGACATCATACTGTGATGCTGCCATATGTACCGCGCGACAATATTACCAATGGCAAACGGCAATGAGCATTACGATATTACGATATCTAACGGAGATCTTGGAATTAGTAATTTTCTTCCTCCAGTCACCTTCATTAGGCTTACTATTGACTATTTTGTTCATGACCTAGTGACGTCATCATAGGTAGATATTTCAATACCATGCGCCATGGTTTCCTACTATACAAAAGAATAATAATATAGTTTTTGTGTGGTTAAAGGTGTAAACATAACCAATAACATTGATTTTTTAGTCATCGTTCCATTCGGTTTACTAAAAAAAAATGAAAGTGTGGAATTATTGTAAACACTGATTATTTCCTCGTGACATTGACGAAATGTACTATCTTTTTTTGTTGATATACTCGTATTATAATTGGTTCTCAAAATACTTGCGCGCCATCGTAAAAAATGTAGGTAAGTTATGGGTAATAATATTTAAAATTTAGGTAAACAGGTGTCTAATCACAATGCCAACTCCCGCGGTTAGCACACTTAAATAATCAAATAAATATTTATTTATCACCCATTCTTATTTCCAATATATCATTTCAGAATAATAAGTTCTCTTGAACGAGTATGATGTCATTTCTTGAAATAAAATCGATACTGTGTGCGTTTACGACCCGTTACAAGATGTGTTTTTACACAAATATACATTTTGTAGCTATCGGTTTGTTTCAAAAGAAAATAATTCAGATTAGTATAAGCGATTGAAAATCTTAGGTCGACAATAATTTATAGCGAAAATACATTAAACCATATATTTTTATCAAGTTTATGTTAGGTATATTTTATTTTTGTATTTGGTTTGTAAACTTCAAATATTATATTATATTAAAATTGGAAAAACTGCATGGTTTCAAATGTTTTTACTACAAACTATACATCTAAATTAATCAAATTAGTAAATTACCGATGTTTAAGAGGCTTTAAAACATCGATCGGCGTCATTTTATAAGGCATTATTATTTGTACCTTGTACCTGGCGGATATATATGGGGATTCCCTACGCTAGGCACACATGGTATGTTCTATGATTAAGAAGAGAATACATAATAATATAATGTAATAATGTTCCTAAGAAAACGCATTTAAAAAAAATAAATTTCCTGTTATTAATAAATAATATTGTAAAAATGTTCGAGTATCTACACGGTACGAGTAGACGATACCTGCTTAGAGTCGTACATTACTGTCGTGTAGGTGCTATACAAAAAAGTTCGTGAAGCGAACAACTTTTAGTTAAGAAACAGTAACCAGTTCACCTATAAACCCAAAAGGGGACATTAAGTGGCCTGTATTACAAAGTGGTCGGCATTCTGTTCCCAAGGTGATGCCGAAAAAGGAGAGATGAGTTTTGTAACCCTCGCCTCGGTAACTTTTCTCCGACGAATGCATAAATTGTCCTTCACATAATACACTGTAGCCATAAATGAAAACAAGGTCGCTATTCTGCTTAAAACAATTGTTATTTAACCAGCTGTTTTTTATGTCCAATATGCATACAAATTGCACAATATCTGCCATATAAAAATCATGAGTTTAAAAATAGCCAAGGCATATTATTTAATACTATACTTAGGAGGTAAGAAGGTACATAAATTTATTTTACGGCAAAAGTGCAAGCTACTTTACAATAAACATTTTTAACTACTAAAGCTAAATACGAGGTAGGTCGTCTCACCCCATTGGCGGCAATTTTTAAAATTAACAGTGCCTTCTTATAGATAAAAGTCATCTGAACATATAAAAATCTTAGATCCAATACGAAATATTAATTCAACAAGTATAGCGACGTCTCAGTTGGACACCATGACCAAGTATGGTTATAGAAACATAAATAAACAAAATACTATACGCCCACAAGAATAGCACCGAGAGTATCGCCTACCTTGTTGTGCTTTTGAAGAAATTGTTGGTCTCCCTGTTCATCAAGTCGGATCTGAATTTGCTCATTTCTTCCTCCCATCTTTCTCATCTCTGAGTCGAATCTCTCCCTGATGCTTGAGAATTCCGTGTCGATGACGGAGAAATCTCCTAACTTGATGGGGACGTTCCTCTTAATTCCACCGTCAGCCATTTTCAATCAACACAGGCACAAAAAATATCAAATTGGTTAAATATTTCCACCGGCTGCGAACTCACGAGCGGGTATCGAGTCACTGTCGGTAATACAACTTACTAACGAAAGCGCGACGCGGTGATCGTTACTACTCGGCTGTTGGTTCTGTCTGACGCTCAGAGTTTGCGCACAGTTTTAAATAGCTTTATGTTAGCTGGCCCAAGCTCGAGTGCTCGAGTAAATATGTATACCATTCGTATTGCGTACGTAGGTACCTACTTATATTATACACACTGATCTGTCGTGGGGGACCTGCCCACGTCTCCCAGCTCATATGCTGTATTGTGTATTATGCTTTAAATCAGGGATAGGGATATCTATCGGATTCTATAGGAATCTACAGAGCGTTCTGTGATTCATAACATCATCGAGAAACGTCGCTAGCGTTCTAGTTAGATTCTAGTATGATTCAAGTAAGGAAGTTTGTAGGAAGGGACCGTCTATTTTGGTACCGATCTACGAATTACGTCTCGGAATGTGCAGTGTGAGGTGAGAGAGAGCACTGTTTTTTATAACTTCATACAATAATAGTTCTCCAACAATAAATAATATAATTATTAACAACATTTTGAGTGTGTCCAAATACTACTTGTAGACAAAAACAGATGTCAAATTGTAATTATTAATAAATATATTCTTCCTTGTAGCGTTTAAAAAATGTGTTTTTACATATTATAACTAATTAGAATATGGAGAACACTCATATCATACGTGTTTTTATTTTCTAATATAAAATATAGGTACCTACATGTGCACCTAAATATACCTTAACTTGCGAAGGAAAAAATTACTATTTAAAAATTTACGATTAAATGATTTTTTATAAGTTAGTATTATCTATTACCTGTTGCACAGTGCCAGCACTGTTTCGGGAGTTTATTTTCCATTTATTTACTAAAATAATGTTTCGACTTCTTATTCATTATATATTATTACACTTAGTATAATTATGCCCAAATAGTTTAATTTATACATTACCGCAATGGGGTTCTTACAGATAACATGAATATTCTTAAAAACGTTATAAATATTTGAAGTATATTTTTACAATTCCAACTATATAAAACACAAAACACATGACGTCATACCCGTTCTACCATGAAAGGCGTGAAATTCATTCCGTAGTAAGCGCCTATATTGCTGTGACGTCACACCGCATGCGCGCCAAATGGAGGATTTTGCGAGCGATTTGAAAAAGCGCCATTTCAACCGCGCTAGAAAATTCATATGACATCGTAAATTTTTTTTTTTAATTCCCTTGATATTGTAATTTTTCAATCAATTTTTTGAAGTAAAAAATAAAAAATCGAAAGAAACCCCATTTTGCGTGATCTAGTAGCTCTCCAAATTAATTGTTATGCATTATTTTCTTGTCATAAATGCATATTTTTAAAACTTATAGATTTTAGTTGTAGGTACCGATGTATGAATAATCGTGTGACATAAATAGCTACCTTTTTACTATTCTTTTTCTTAGAATAAGTTTTATATGCACATGCATAATTTTTTTTACTACCTACCTAATGATGTAATGTTTGTATCTGGTTTAATTATCGATTCGTTAAAGACCAAATAAATAAATAAATTAAAAAAATAACTACATACCTAGGTACATATTAAAAAAAACATTTTTTTTTTAATCTAAATATTATGTATCTATAGTCCATGATTAAGTCACATAAATACAGACATGTTATGTTAATATCATTTCTTAAATATTGTTTTTTTTCATGTACTTTCCTACCTAAGTACCTACTGTATGTTTCCTGAATAAACGAAAACAAAAAAATAAAGATAGAATAAAAAATCTGAGATGTTTTGTTTTTAAAATCTAATTTTGAACATTCTAGTAGGTACAAGTTAATTCAATACTTCATTGGCAAATTCCAAATGCCAATGAAGTATCCAATTAATTTGTTCTAGATCATTTAAAGTTACGTTTTTATTGACAAACAAAATACTTTTCGATCGTGTGATCATCATTATCGTTCCATATCAGTTCCTATGTGCTGTCGCTTAATCAATATATTAATTTATAGAATGTTATCTACAGCATTACTATATGCTATGTAAAAATGTCAGCATTCAAGACTATATACGGTTTTGTGATTTGAATATCTCAGTGTAGGTGTCTTGGAATACTTAACAGCTTACACATTTATCGCACAATGTGGGTCTATCTGGACTTATATGTCCGTGTGTAGGTGGAATAAACCTGTGTGCATGACTTTATGAACCTAAATAAAGAGAAAACATTTTTTAATCATTGTGTTTATAATTTTTAGGATCCTCGCATATTTACATTGGAATGTAAATTTATATTGTAAGTCTTTCCTGGAAAATGATCTAAAATGAGTTACACAATGATTTACTGTGACATTAAACTATAACTTAATTAATTTAAAAATGTGTTTTTCACATAAAAAATATTTCATTAGACTGACTATGAAGAATAAGACTGATCATCCTTCATGTAATAAAAAATTATCAAGATACAGAGGGTGTGAACAAGGGGAAGCATTTTAAGGAAATTGGATAAAAAACAAAACATTTAAGAGGATGTTTATTCCAACTATGTATATCTTGACGAAATTAGATCTTCAGTATCTTTAAATTTTTTGATTAATTTTCAAAATGCAATTTTGAAATATTAGGTCCTTACATATGAAATTGGCGTTTTGCCGTACTGGCAACTTTGATCTCAAATATCTTCTCTTTGGTTAGGAATTCCAAATTCAAATTTATACAGCTATTTACTCAAGTATTTGTGTTTCGAAAATTATAATTCATTTGTTTTTTCCTAAATTGTTTTTTTTTCTTTGCGTCACTCAGTTTACAAAATGGAAAACTTGAAATATCGCGTTATTTACGAGTACGAGTTCCACCGTGGCACCAGTGCTGCAGAAACGGCTCGAAGGATTAATGATGTGTAGGGCGACGGTGCCGCAAAAGAAAACACAGTGCGTTTTTTGGTTCCAACGTTTTCGTTCTGGAAATTTCGACCTGCAGAACAAGCCCCGTGACGGCCGGAGACCAAAGTGATAATTAAGAATTGAAGGCTATTGTGGAAGCGGATCCATCGCAAACCACGTCCGAGTTAGCTGCAGGCTGCGGTGTTAGTGATAAAACCTCACGAATTGAGTGAAGCAAATCAACAAACGCGCGTTGACTGCTGTGTTGCATTACTCAACCGGCACAATAATGAAGGGATTTTGAATCGAATCATGTGATGAAAAGTGGATCCTGTATGATAATAATCGGAAGCGCTCATCGGAATGGCTGAACCCTGCCGAACCAGCCAAACCATGCCATGCCCCAAGCAAAAATTGACTCCAAAAAAGTTACTTGTGAGCGTTTGGTTGACTAGTGCTGGTGTCGTTCACTACAGCTTTCTTAAATCTGGCCAGACGATTACGGCAGATGTCTATTGTCAGCAACTGCAAACCATGATGGAAAAGCTAGCTGCTAAACAACCGAGGCTGGTTAATCGCTCTAGGCCACTGCTGCTTCATGATAACGCTAGACCACACACTGCACAACATACGGCTACCAAATTAGAAGAGCTTCAATTGGAATGTCTAAGACATCCACCGTACTCTCCGGACCTTGCCCCAACAGATTACTATTTTTTTCGAAATTTGGATAACTTCTTGCAAGGGAAAAAATTCAACTCCGATGGGGCAGTCCAAACCGACTTCAAAGATTTTATTGATTCCCGTCCGAATGGTTATTTTAGTAAAGGGATCGATGAACTACCTATGAGATGGCAAAAGTGCATAGATAGCAATGGTACATACTTTGATTAAATAAATATATTATATTTTAAAAAAATCAACTTTATGTTCCTCCCATACAAAACGCCAATTTCATATGTAAGGACCTAATATATATGTTTTTTATCCAGTGAACTCCTAAAATTATTTTAGGGATTATAGAATTTCTCTAACAGAAGCAATTATCTACCTACTTAACTGTTGTGATATTGGTTTTATTTATTATTTGCAATACATACTTATATGAAATGTTCCAAACGTAACCATTCCTTTTCCCAGCATCCATAACACTGCTTGATACAGCCGCAGCCAAATTTAGTAGTAGCCAATAGTATAGTAAAATATGTATTTTTTTAGTGTGAACAAAGTTTTAAATGAAACTTGATCATATTAAAAATATTTTTTTCAAAAAACATCTAAATAGTAACAAAACTTATCTTGAGTTTCGAGGAATAGATGTTTTTCGATACTAACTAACTAACTAACCATCACGCCATTTCCCCTAAGGGGTAGGCAGAGAGGATAGAATGGCACACCACTCTGTCCTTGCACACTTCTCTTGCTTCCTCCACATTCATACATCTTCTCATGCACGCACGCCGATTATACCGACTTCTTTTTTTTTTTTTTTATATCCAGGCACAGGCGCATCATATATTTTTTTAACCGTTCTTTGAATACTGAATATAAAATAATACTTAAGTGTATCAATGTTGTGCCTATGCACCATTAGGTGTGAATAAGGGAAAATAGTATTATAATAATAATAGAATATAAAAATATATTACTATATTGAAAACAATAAAAAGTGGGGAGTGGATATTTTAAATTATTATAATAATGCAGAAATAATAATAATTATCATTATTCATCACTGTAAATTCACAATGAATATTTATCAAACAATAAATATGTCGCAAACATAATGTGGTATAAGAATGTAAGTGTTCTATCTTTAAAAAAACAGATATGAATTTATGTACGCTACTGCACTATACTGATAATTATTATCCTGATGATATTTTATGTAGATAGAACACTTGCATCCTGATACAGCGATAAGTAGTGATAGACAAAAAAATAATAAAACAAAGCAAATTTATAATATTCAAGATAAAAAGATAGCAATGTACTTAATGAAAATAAGATACAATAATAATGGAATATAAGGATTACATTGGAACTTTTCCATAGTTTCTGAGATACTAGGTTAACCTATTTTAACCTAGTATCTCAATTGTAACTATAAGGTGGATACAAATATAAAAAATGCAGTAAAATTTGAGACTTTTGTAATAGTAGGCATTTTTATAATATACAATACATTAATATACCTTTACTTCATATTTTTAAATCATTGATGTATACATACATAGCGACAGTGGAAATGAAAATGTTAACAAGCAATATGCTATCTGCAAAGGAAAATAATAACAATATTTTATTTACTTGTTTTTATACAAAGATTGTATTCCCACTTGAGTTATAGAACTCATTCTGGGACATTACACTATAATTTAAACACTAGGCAATTAAACATTACAAAAATGTAGACATTAAAGCATTAAGTTCATAATTTATATAATTTTCTTTTGCACATATTATGTCACTTGGTAACATTTTCCTTTCAACCGTCGACATATGTATGTACTTAAATTTCGCAAATAAAAATACTGTTATAGAGTATGATATTTTTATTATTAAAATATACAACAGAAAATATTTTTATTTTGAAACATAGATATTTAACACTTTAATAAGCCTTAGAGGTAACTTTGCAATAAATACACTTTTATCAAAATACTAAACAGATATAATATACATATTATGTATTATAAAATACTTGTGCGTTTTTCATTGGAACACATAGATTTAGTAGTACAGTAGATAACATTTTAGGCACTTCAGTAGAAATAGAAACCTGAAATCACAGAGGTGTTGCGCGAGACATTATTGGCATCACTACAACTACTTAACATTACGCCATCTTACAAACTTGGAAATTGTTATTATCTTAATTAAATGTAAATCTCAATGGACCAATGAGACTAACTCTCAAAATTATGGAAATAAAATTTTTGCAAAGCCAAAAACTGCGGACAATCTGAAGATTTTTAGTAATATACGAAATATAAAAAATGCTATCACAATTTAGAAAGTCAAGAAGACTTGCAAGTATTTTATTGTCAATTTAAGAATTTATCACTTTTTGGTCAATAATTTTTCTAACAATTACATTTATGAAAATACAAAAGTAGCATACTATAGTAATCTTCACATTTGGGAGGAGTTTGAAAAATCACTTTCATGGAGCCGGAGATGTGGCAATTGCAGAAGTGGAAGATGAAGAAGAATCGCCAGAGCTGCTTGGAGAGGCCCACCAGATGATAAGTCCGAGGAAAACTATCCCAATAACAACAATAATAATCATCATCTTTACATTTTTCCACCAATACTTCCTTTTTAGTTTTCCGGCTTGTTGCTCGAAAATAGAAGCTCCATTTTGCAAAGCATCCGCACGATCATCGAGTTCAGATAACTTTTGATCGCGCTCTAATACTTTTTGTACATTGACACGCATTATCCCCACAACTTCATTTACTTGATCTTGCGTTTGTTGTAATTTTTTATTCTCCGGAGTAACTCTCGGTGCAGAACTTCCGCCTTGGTCTTCCATTTCGATTGATTACTTGAAAAGAAGATGGCTTTTAAATAAATGTTGATAAAGGGAGGAAGGCACTTCAAACAGTTATTAAAACTACAAAAATATGTTTAGCTCGAATGACACATTCAACAGGTACACGTAAAATGGCGCCGCCCGTTAAATTGTTGCCAGAATATGAAAAAAAAGTGACGTACCCAAAACCCGTGACTTCTCAAAACTTTTGAGCCAAAAGTCTAAAATAATAAATAAATTTAATTAATAAAACCTGAAAATCTCCAATAAAAAAAAAAAAAAAAATTTAAGGCAAATCTTTTTGTTCTTGTATTGATGCATTTTTAAAACAAATTAAGTTATTAAGTCATACTTTTTTACTATCATGGTGTACCAATGCAATGTCCTATGCATCATTGGAATGATTTATTTATTTATTTTTCATATTAAGGTGCGTATATATTATATGCATTTTACATATGCATAAAGGTATAACACATACACGTATATAACAAAACGTAAACAAAAAAAAATTAACTGCATCAGTGAAGAATTAATATGTTTATTATGATTCTACCAACTAAGTTAGTAGTATCAGTTATTCAAATTGGGAAAAGTCGGAACAATCGACGTGCGTGCATGAGAAGATGTATGAATGTGGAGAAAGCAAGAAAAGTGTGCCAGGCAGAGTATCTTTTCTGCCCACCCTTTAGAAAAAAATGGCGTGATGGTTAGTTAGTTCTAGTTTTTCACCAATATATTTTTTGCTATTTTTCATTATTTTAAAGATTCTTCATTATAAGTTTTTTTAACGTTTTAAACACCATCCTTTTTCGTTTTTATTTTACTTTACACAAAAGGTCATTTAAAGAAAAGCAAATGAACACACTTTTTTATGATTACAATATAAAAATATTACCAACTCCAGAGTTTTTAACAGAACGATCCTTAAATTATTATTAAAAAATATTATAGCTAAATTTAAAAATGTATACTGGTAGGATAAGAATACTTAGGAAAAAAAAGTGTAATGTAATAATATATATAAAATTAGATAAATATAATAATATTTTTATTTATTTTTTGTTAATATCCACACTAGTCAAATGTCAGATTTCTTGTATTGTCTATGACCAACCAGGCTTTTTGATTATGTTGTGCTATGCTTACTGTCATTTTACGTAATTTCCAAAAAGTGAAATAAATATTTTGATTGGGTTTATTACTCATTACACTACGACGGAAAATTCCAACACTGCATGATGTATTCTCTATCGAAAATATTTCTAAGACTTTCAAATAAGGTAAAAAATAAAACCTATTATGATACTTTTTTTTCAGGTATGATTGCAATATTATTTGCCTTGCTTATAATCCTCCGCATCTGCATAAGATGAGAAAACCACGGAAAACTCGTCATGGAGAAGGCCGGCTATTGATGGACATCAATAGTCTTCCGATTAACTAGAAGAGTGCATTTTATACAATTTAATTATTTTCTTGAATATATTTAACATGTATGATATCACCTCTTGTGATTTTAATGTTTAATTAAACCAATAACTAACACAATGTACTTTTTAGGAATCCATAGTTTCAAGAGCATTAGTTCGCAGCTGTTCCAATAACATTATTCATTATGATGATTCCCTGGAGCCCGTCATCCCTAAATACAATATTGACAGAAATGAATCCTTAGAGAAACGGAAAGCAAGGTACTTGCATGATTTATTCACTATAAAAGTTGTTAAAAATTATTTCAACATCTGAACGTTTGTGAATTTTTTTGATTGGAGGTTTATTGTAACTGAAGTAAAATAAATTGAGTGGATTAAATTATCAACTTGTCATTTAACAAATTTATTTAAATTCACACTTATGCTTTATTGATTGTTGGCTGAATCCTAAAATCACTGATATATTCAAAGAATATCTCTATTTTTATCACCACAATATGTGTTCCAATTATAATAGTTATGACAAGAATCCGAATCCCAATAATAATTACATTATGAATCGAACCCAGAATGTGGAACTAGCTTCTTGACCGTTTGATTCAGGAACTACCAAATCTCTGCAAAATATTATTTAAAATAGTGTCTAATTTTTAGGATTTTAATAATTAATTATTCAAAATTGATAAAATTATATGGATAAACTAATAATGATGATGAATAAATAAATAATTTAGAGTTCATTATTTAGCCCCTATACAGAATTACAGATTATTGTTAACGCTGTTTTTTTGTAAACCTGTTGAAATTGTATTCATTACATGCCAACCAAAATTGTTTTCTATATCCAACATAAATGGCACTACACACTTACAATAGTTTAGTTGGTGCTGAAAATATTGATCAGAGATGTAACGGATATCCGGTAACTATTCAATCTGGCCCATCCGGCCTAGATTAACTATCCAGATACCAAAAATTAAATGAATATCTGACAGCAAACAACTATCCATTGCATTCCTAGTATTGATTTAGACCTAAAGTTTTCTATCGAAGAATTAGAACGTAGAACCATTTTGGAAAATAGTACTGATTCTAGAAGTTTTCCAACCATTCAGAAAAAGGTTTTTTCGATGCACAGGTTTAAAAATAAAAATAACGAGGCTTTTAAAATTTCAGCAATAATTGATGATGATGATAATGATTTAAATAATTCAGCACAGCCTTTGATAAAGAATATTGGAATAAAATCTGGTCTCACTGAGGATGATTTTTGAAATATTTACTTAGATAAAAAACAATAGCACCGTTTTCATTGTGCATTATTTTATATCTAGCGAGGGTCTTTACTATACACATATTTAGAGAATGCGCTAACAACCTCCTCACCTAGGTACATAGTGTCCAAGAAACCCCCGTCCTTATATAGTGATTAACATACTTAATTCTAGAACATCTTGGGATCTTATGACTAATATCTAACATCCCTATTTGAGGTATATTTATAGTTTTAAATATTCTGATTATAGCTAAATGTACTCAGAATGTGCGTTGGGATAAATCCGCAGAGAAGAACAAACGACTTAATTTTCATAGCAGTATATTTTATTCTTACCTTTTTATTTTAATTTCATTTAATGGTATATCCAACCAATTTTAACAGAATAAAAATATATCATCAAGGTTCTATGCAAATTGCGCTGTTTTTTCATACACCGCGTCCGGATTTACCCCAATGCACCCTACTTATAACTCAACACTGGCCTGATATTACAGGAGTTATGGGAGGTAGATCAGTAAACAGAAGATATAGGCTATATCTTCCGTATACCGATCTATATCTACATGCGATAACTATTGTAATACCAGCTGGTGAGATTTAGAAACTGAATGCAGGACGAGGCTAGCAATAGATTTTTTCAAATTAACCTGGCTTATATATTAATATCTCAATCACATTAAATTAACTTCTTTAGATTACAGGCACCTGTTTTTCGATGAAAGTGTGTCCACTAAATTCAAATTTGACATATTATGAGGTGGTCAGACATTTAAATAATTTTTAAATTATACTGCTTTTACTTATCTACTCCAAAGTGGAGCCTGGGCATGACTCAAATAATAATTATAACTCAATAGTTAAAATTTTAGAATAGTTTAACAAGAAACCTTAGCATTTAGATGAGAGCAACATAAAGAAAGTTTTTGCTGTCAAACTCAGCACTAATAGAAAATTTGCATTTAAACCCTCCAGTTGCTCGATCACAGATCACTATCGACTCGGTAATAAGCGACGTGATAACGATTTCTTACCATGGATGTTTAAGGTTTTCGCGATCACAATGGAACACGCGTCAAAAGTTATCGATCGGGATTATTAAACGAGCGCATCTAGTTCCGAGCCATTTCCCGAGATATATCTTATTCGCACATATCTTCATTCAATCTTTCTCAAGTACCGTATTGAATTTAGCCGGCTTTCGGCAAGCCAAATATTGAGAAAAGCAGTCGACATAATAAACAATCCGACACGCGCGTTTCTTGCGACTTTCTTGATTTGACGTTTGACGTTTAGCCGCGATATCGCGTGCGAGCGCCGAGCCGAGCATTGCCGAGGCAACGCTCGGCAATGCTCGGCACGGCGAACGTGGTATGAAGTATGTCCATTGTGATCGGTCAAATCGTTAGCGTTAGCACGTGGTTAGTACGTTTTTAACTACGTCGATAGTTATCTGTGATTGAGCTCCAGGACCCTAGTTAGGAGTTATTAAAAAAATGTATCTTCAGTGAGGGAAAATATTATTCATATTATCATTATTCAATTGGATTGTCTAATAACTATAACTATATAAGTAACAAGTGCCAGCAGAATAGCACCTACACTACAGTATTTTTTCCCCTTTATTTGGTCTTTACCGATTTTGGTAATTTGACCACAAACAAACATAATTATTACAAGCATAGGATAACTAAACAATACTACTTTATAAACAACATTTTGAGTGTGTCCAAATACTTGTAGACAAAAGCAAATACTGCTTTACATTACATAATTTTTATTGAATACACATTATAACTTTAAAAAGAGACACAAAATCAATACAGATAATGATGAATTAATATTGTTTGTACTCAATTTAAATTACCTAGTTGTCATACAATCATCGTTTTCTTAATTACATAATATCATAGATGATTTTGCTCTGCTAAGGTACCCAATGGCTTATAATATTTTAATAATCCTTTTAGAAAAACAAATATATCAGATGATTTTTTTAAGCTATTCAGAAAACTTCTGGCCCCTTATCTTAATCCCCAGATAACAATTTAACTCATTATTCTTACTCATATTATGGTCTAATTATTTAGTTTTTTAAATGTGTAACGATTTTATGACAGTGATGCCAAATTTCTAATTAACGTATTGCCATTTTTCTTTTATCACCAATATGAAAATAATGCTTAACATAACCAATTTAAATATGGGGTTATACAAATACTACAAAGTATTTGTATGTATTAAATTGGTTATAATTTTATGATTTATTTAGCATGATATTAATACGGCTGAAGGCCTCAGCAGTTGAGCTGTGCAGCCGACGGCCACATCCATCCAAAGTGTACCTTAGTCTGAACATTTTAGCTGTTCACATACATACCTTTTGGGTAAATGTTTTTTTTCCTAGAGTGAAATGTATCAAACCCAGTTTTAATTGAACCCAAACCATCTAACTTGCCATCTCATATTAATTAAAACACATATTTAGCAGACTAGTTTTGAGCATAAAAATTTGACATCCACCATATTTTTACGTTTTATGTACAGCTAAATGATTTATTTTCTTTGTCATAACACATTTATAAAAAAAAGTCCTCAAACCTGTAAACCTTGTCCAACCTGAAAACGATTGTTTTTTTTAAATTCTCTTTTCTCAACATTACATTTCTGCCCTTCCAAGCAAAAAGGCAGTAACTACTGAAAAATTAAAAAAACTAGTTTAGAATGCCATCTGGTGAAACATTTTGTTACCTTTCTAAATATCTTAGTCAGAAGGCAGTATTATGGAAAATACGGCTAAAAACTGTTAATAAAAAAATAGACATCAACAAAAACAACACACAAAGACAGTGAAAAAAACACATAAAAACAGAAAACTCCAATTATCTCAAAATGTAGTTACTGCCCTCTTGCTTGGAAGGGCAGATTAGGCATTGATATGAAAAAATTGTTCTACAGTTCAAATGAAAAATAATCATAAAAATATTCTCATTTTAGGTTGGTGTACCAATCTCGAAAACGTGGCATGCTTGAGAACGATTTACTTCTCAGTACATTTGCTGACAAACACTTAAAATCTATGAATGAAGAGGATACATTGCTCTACGACCGTCTAATAAACATTCCTTCGAATGACTGGGATATCTATTACTGGGCAGTCGGGAAACAACCAACCCCGCCAGAATATGACAACAAAATAATGGACATGTTCAAGGAGCATGTACAAAATAAAGAAAAAACTTCTAGGCTTCGTCAACCGAACCTTTACTGAATTTATTTATTTATTTATTTTTTTACAAAAAATTGTGTATTGTGTGGCTTTAAGTAGATTCTGAATACTGTGCAAAACTTGATTTTGTTAATATTACTTGTCAGTGTGAAAAAATAACAAACACACAGTAGGAAATATTTAAAAAATCATTTAAAAGAACGCTTTAATTACATTGACACAGATTATTAATATAATTTTTATATTGAATCAATAGTTCATAAATTTACTTATTCCTTATTTGTTTAAATGATTGATTGTTACATTTCACATGGTTAACTAGTTAAATTAGTAATAAATATACTGCTACGTTGTTTTCGTGTTTACTATTTGAATACCTATTTTCTTATATTGTATTTTTGTTGTATTTTTTTTTTATAACAATTTTGTATTAAATCAGACAAGTTACAATTCTTCTTTAGTGTTTAACTGTTTGACTACTGCTCCAAAAAGGGTAAAGTTTGAGCGATGTTAATATTTTTATTTTTATCTATTTAGGGGAAGGGTGGGCAAGTAACAGTTTTTTAAATGGTGAAACACTTTATTTCATTTTTAATCAATCTGCCGTCCTATCACTAAAAGGCGATTAACTGCAGGCCGGTATTACGGAAATATCGACCATATCTTCGATCCATTTTATATATTATATCCTTTTTCTGTCTGACGAAAATATTATTGTGAGTTTGGAATAAAGTGTTCATGTTTTCCTAGTAACGCATTTTGTAAAATTTATTAATAACACTATTTTCAACAAGGTAACAAACATTATTGTTTTTGAAATAATATACGTTTTCTGTTATCACAATAATATGTTATTTTCCTCCATTTAGTAGCTGCCCATTACGCACTTAGTTTATTACCATAGGTTTGCAAATGAAATTTGCACATGTAACAATTACAATGGATTCTAACACTGGACTGTATATTTAAATGAATCATTGTGTGTAACAGAAGAATAATTTGGTTCCGTCACTGCAATGTGTATGGTAATACATTTCCACAGTACTCAGGTACATGCACCATTAACCCTTGTATGACCTAACTGTAATAAGGAGCAAACTTGTACATAAGTACCTACTCATATCTTCTTTACTTCCAAGTCGTGCAATAAACTTCTGTAATATTTTGGCTCATTTCACGGTCTATAGGAGTATTGTGTACTAGAGATACTACTACTACTATTTTCCCTTATCCGCACCCAATGGTGCATAGGGCACTGCATTGGAACTGAAGTAATAGAGATAGCTCTAGTGGAATGTGTTTACTGTGTCGTATTTTATTAGAAAAATGCTTGTAAATTATTATTTGTTTGCTTCGCTTACTTAAGACACAATCAGTGTTTTGTTACTCTGATTTTCTTATCAAGGATTTCTCTGTTTTGATGGTTCTACCTACGTCATCATATCTTTCCATGTGATATATACGTACATTAATTTTTATCTGCCCCCACTTAATTCAGTTGAAGTGGTGTGTGACCACTATGTGTATTGAATTCACTGTTCGTATAATTTAAATTTATAATCGCACATGTATATTCGATCCTCATTATGACTTTGAATGTCTTATGTATAGTATTTGCAAATATCTCAGCATAGAAGGAAATGAAGAGGCCTATATTACTGCACTCTGACCAACGTGATGTATTGATCCTACCATAGTGATATTACAAGTGTTTTCAAACTTTAAACCCCTTGGAAATTCTTATATTTAATTACTTTTGTGCTACTGGAGGTTCGGCATACAAAATGGTGATCAGGAGTAATGTAAGTACATACTTCATTTTGTATTTTTAAGTAATATGCTAACATTACTTTTTGAAATCAAACGTGTAATCATAAGAATATATCCAGTATTCAGTTTTGATTCACTTAGCCATAAATAACCTAAAAGTGATTTATTTAAACAAATAGCAAAATTTTATTGACAATTTAAGCAAGCTATGAATTTAAAATTTCTAGAAAAGATTTTCGATATTTTTAATGGTCAACTTTGATACAATCCTCTGAAGTACGTAAATAATGTGATTATGAATTATGTCAGAATTTTTTTTTTAAATATTAGAATCAATTCAGTGATATGGGTCCAGGCACTGATTTTATTTTCTTATCGTATGAGGTTAGTAAGACATTGCTATTTTCTGAAATCTTTTGTTGATAAACTGAAAATAATGAAAATTGAAGCATGTACATATTTATTATGTACATGCTTCTATTTTCATATCCTGTCCAATACCTTCACATAAGGTTTTTATTTAAGACGTCTTTTGCTATATGACTTTTTTGTCATTATTTAACTTTTCATATTATTTCTAATCCTCTTTTTTAGTATTTTTTTTATAAATGCATGTGGTTTTTGCACTGTAGGTACAGCTCGATCTTAGATATAGCAAAAATATTTATAAGTTTAGGTATTAAAAATATCATAAATCACTGAATTAATATTATACATTATTTTATATAGTTATAGTCATAATTATATCAACATGTCTGATGAATGAAAAACTATTCAATGAAAATTAGAAAATACTAATTCAATGACTTCAAAGAAGCAAAAAATAGTCTCAGCCTACTAAAGAAAATATATTAGTTTGCTGTTTTGCATAAAGGTACCTACTAAAAATGTTATATATCGAATCCTGTCAAGAATCTTAATTCAGATCTGCGTAAATAATGATTTTTTGTTTAGTAATTATTAAATCTTTTGATTTATTTTATGAAGTACTTATATTTAATAAGTTATAAACTTATTTGCGTAACTTAAATTTGGTAACTGGATAAATCTGGTTACTGTGTACATACATCTTAGTTTTATTTAATAATGTAAAATAGCTTCTGTTTTTAAAACATATTATGATATAAACTGAGATAATAAGTCACCAGCTTCAGTATATAGCGCTTTTCACTAATTATAATGAGGAATGACTACTATAAACAAGTTTATTTATGCCATTACAAAATAAGAACACATTGGAGATTGGGCTTTTTTAGATTATATTTAGGCTCATCCTAATAACATACCAAACAAGATTATCTCGGATAGAGGAGAGCACAGTTAGAGAGTGTAGTATGTCACTTTATAAAATGCTAACCATACTTTTGGTCAACTTTCCGTTAGCGAGAAAGTGAGAAACTTTGCATTAATGTTAACAATTAAGCTTTAGATTGATCCTGCCAAAACATTTATTTACTCATGTGATCAATAGGCCTTTTTATTTATAGTTTTTAAAAGAAAATTCAATGAATTAATTACTTAATCAAATTCAAAGTTACCATCCTGTCTTTTCTATGAAGAAGTAAGCATAGAGAATAGAAGACATGATAATTAGTACATACATATTTATACACTGATTATTCAGATTTATTTAAATCAATCAAATCATTCTTTACTTAAAAATCTTGAGTATAACGTTATATAGAAGTAATTAAGTTGTATGTACCTATAAATAAACACACAATCATGGCTTTTTTGGCAGATTATGGTAGTCAATGAAGAAGTGAGGATAGTTACACGCAAAATGGAGATAGTGAATGAAATTAAATTGAGATATATGTATTAAATTGTACCAAGAGGGCCTGCAGTATGAATGCATTTTGTTTTTCCAGTCTTTGGTTAGGAGGGTGTTTGAGAACCAGCATAAACTGAAGAAGCTTGGAAGGTTCTGCAGTTCGTCATTACGAGTCCAAGAAGTAGAGGAACTAATTCCACAAAACCATATACCCATAACAGATGACATAAAACGTTCTGCCACGAATATTGCATTCACCCCTTATTTAGATTTATCTCCCAAGAATGATGAACAACGCCAACTTATTAAAGAGGAATCATTTAAGGTAAATTTTTTAGTATTACGATAAGTATTATTTTCTTTCGTACTGACACATTTAAAAAAAAAAAGTTTTTAATCTGATTTCATATGTAAAGATATTTTCCAATAAACATATTTGGCGGCCACCATAGCGCAATGGCTAAGATGCTGGACTCCTCTGTAATTGGACCTCCTGGCCTGTTGAGGTGGTTAAATAAATAAATAAATATTTTAAATAAAAGTTTAATGCTACAAGATAAAATATTTATTATAAAAAGGACTGATAAAAATATCGTAGTTTTCTTTCATTCTTTGATTTGGGATCAATTTATATCATAACAAGCTTTCTGACTTCTGACACAGTAGGTATAGGTACTTGTCCATTTTATTTTTTAAATTATACATAATGGCAGAGTTTTTATCAGTTAAAAAACATTCTGCAAACATCGCCAATATTCTACATATTTACTTGCGCCATAGATGATAAGATAAAATTAGTCAAAAATAAGATATCCTCTACACGTAAAAAGTCTTAACAACACTATCCACTTTATTGAGATAAGATAAGATTTCATAAAATTATTATTCGCAGTAGTCGTGATAAATTCGATAAAATAATTCAGGTTGACCTAATTTTCATAGTATAAATACTGAGGGTCAAATTTGATGAAGTGATTTCAATCATATATTATTACAAACAATTTATTTAATTTTATCAGAGGAGCTAATGATCAAAAAACAATATTAAAAATATAAACTGTGATAGTCTTTATTATCACAATTTTTGTATGAGTAATGTACATGTAACAAAAAACAAATGTATACAACATTTCCACATTTTATGTATAAATCAGTGCAGAGATCTAACTGGAGGCAAAGTATTTTAATAATATTGGTTATAATGCAAAAATATTTTTTTAGTAAATAACATCTATAGTTGTACCGATATGAGAAAACCCGTATGACATCTGGGCAAATTGTTTTAAAATAATCCAATTTCAAAGATACAAGTACAAAGTAATTCAATACTTCATAGGCATGGAATTAGCCCATGAAGTAACCAATTAATTTGTTCAATAAATTTAAAAATTCTAATTTTATTTACAAAACATTTCATAAACAAAATGCTTTGCCCTCATGTGACAAGACTGGTCTTAGAATAATGTAGAATAACATTTATTTAGTAAATTTATGAAGCTTTTTTTAAATCTGTATCCGCTACCTGCTGTCGGGTCCCATATAGGTCTTCGTAATAATTATCTCTTAAAACTACACATAGGTAATGAGATGTTATCTGAAATAATTCATATAATTTCCTCTTAAAAAACGGAGATTGTAAATAACATTGCAGGCTCGTAGAACATTACAGGAAGGACTCAACATGGTCTTCATTAATAAAAGATTACTTATTATCTACTGATTTACAATCATATTGTTGGGTTTATGTATTTGAAGTTTACTTATCTTAACAGTATTTCTACCTGGACCTTGCTCTTTGTACTATTTTTGTAGGCAATATATTTTTTAGATAGTGTCTTTCTAAAAGATTTATGTATATTATAACCTTTACAAACCCTCTAAACATAAATGATAAGATTTTGCAAATAGATAGGAAGCTTGAGTTTTTATTGAAGGTCAATAATAATAGGGAGTACAGGTCAAATTTTCAATATCTATTTATTGAAGTCCATTGTTTAATAATTGTGTATTTGATAGTTGAATACCTTTCATTTAGTAGGTACATACCAAGGAAGTACATAATGTACAAACGGTGGCGGAGCCAAGCCGACTAACATAATATTTTCAAATTAATGTAGATAATTAAAAAAAACACCATCTCTACAAAATCTAATAAGGCTACTGAGTTTACTACAGATTTGAACATATTCAATATTTGTATATATGGACAGGACTCGCTATTTAATTAAGTTATCCGTTACAACAGCTGGACTTTGAATGTTCGATTCGGTGAGAACATTTAATAAAAATTTATTTTTTTCAATATGGGTGTTTGCACGTTGACTCGAACTATGTTGAATTAAGTTGAAGTTGAATTTAAAAAAACTCATAGAAAATCGATTATTGTATTGTCAACTCATTTTTACAAAAGTCCTGAATAGCCATTACACTACTAGGCGCCTAATGTATTAATACTTACTTATGTATTAAATTGATACTTAATTACTTACTTTTGATGGCCAAATACCTCTTAAGCCTTCTTGATAACATTATTCCACCTTGCATGACCCTGAGTCTTCTACTTCCAGTAATTTATCCAGATCAGTCAACATATTATCTATGTAACCCTGTCTAATAATATTTATTTTCTATTAAATTTGCAAATAAAACAGTTTATTTTTATCTCGACAGTTTTTCCGATCTCACCGTACGACTGGCATCTCCAGAACAACTACAATCCAAGCCTGATGTTAGAGATTTACAATTTGGAAAATTCTTTACTGACCATATGTTAAAAATTGCGTTCTACAAACAGCTTGGAGGATGGCAGAAGCCAGAAATAATGCCATTTGAAAATTTGGTACTGCATCCAGCAGCCAAAGTCTTACATTATGCAATAGAGGTATATTTTGTACACTGATTTGAAAAAGTGTTATACTTTATCAATCGAAAAGCACTGTAGAATCAGATTAGTTAGAAAATTTACGAATATTATGCTAATCATTACCAAACACCTCCATATAAAAGTGTTTTTTCATTTTGTACTATTTGCAGAAGACAGATTTAAGTCATGTAAAAAACAAGTCTCAGTAAAGTGTATTAGTTAATTAAATGTCATGAAAATATACATTATCTTGAAAAATATTACAAGTCAGTGACTCCACTAGATAATTCTAAGTAATGGGAATTTCATATCGGGTAAATTAAATATTTGCCTTTCAAGAGCCAAAAAATTTTAAAATTTTGAATTTAAAAGTAGATTCTTTGATTAATTTACAAATATAATCACTCGCTCATAAATAATTACATTTTACCTACTTGTATTTTTGCATTTTTTCTTGTTTTGAATATACGAGTACATGTAAATCTTGAATATTTATTTCTCCATAAGTACACTTACTGGTATTTTAATAAATTATCAATTATCAAAATGAAATTTTTTCAGTTGTTCGAAGGAATGAAAGCGTATAGAGGGGTTGACGACAGGATACGAGTATTTCGCCCTGAGCTAAATATGGAGCGTATGAATTTATCGGCTATCCGCACAGGATTACCTCCATTTAACGGGGAGGAAATGATCAAATGCTTAAACCGACTTGTGGAAATCGATCAGGAATGGGTACCACACAGTGTAGCATCTAGTCTTTATATTCGGCCAACATTTATAGGAATTGATGTAAGTTTTGTAAATTTCTGCATTAGCTAAATAATATATTTTTTTAAGGAAATAGGAGAAAGATAGAAAACATCACAATAACAATGTGCATTCATCAAATGATTTCCCTACTCATACCCGGTCTGGTGCTCTATCCACTGAGCTAATTGACCAATTACTTTTAGTGAAAAATGAATTAATGGCTTTCGCAAAAACATC
>JAGVSP010001421.1:0-41104 GCA_022494985.1 Micrasema minimum
ACAGAGGTAGTTCTTATATGGAGCATATGGATTCCACGAACTGCCTCCAGGCCAAGCGATCGGCCGCCAGCTCCTGTGCATCCTCCCATGTCCGGACCCAAACTGCCGGTGAATAGTCAACAGTGGACACCGAGAACCTGATGCCTTGTAAAAATAGGCAAGCATGGTTTAAGGCTCTCGGGGGGCATACCTTAGTATATGGCGTAGCCAGCCAAGACGCCTTTGTCCGGATGATAGTATATTACCAGGGTGTCTGCGTCCGATACATCAAATCAATATTAAAACTCTGAATGTCGTTTTACTTGTTTATTTAAACAAATCCTTCTGTTTCTAATCACATTCAAAATCATTCATATATTATAACAGATTTATTTTGAATCATAATAAAATTGATCAAACAATGCTTATATTAAAATAACAGTGGTGGCCCAGTAAAGTTCTATCTAAGAATAAATCTACACAGGTCTGATAGCATCGCACCAATTAAATTTGTACTGAACCGATTCATACCACTATTTTCCACTTATTTCTTTCATGTGCAAAATGTCTTATTTGTTTATAGAGAAACAAAAAATATTTTTAGTATTTTTAGATTTTTTCAGATTTTCTAATTAGGTTTTTTGTCAATACAGTTTTAGAGGGTGGAGGTTGTACAAAATTATATGTAGAAACAGTATTACATTTTTGACATAATGAATACCTTGTTAGGAAAAGAAGAAAATGAATTCTTTAGCAAAAGTTATTAAAACCACTTGTGTTTTATTACCAAGAAAGAGTTTTGAAAACATAAAATACTTATACATTAATATTATTATGTATCACCTAATATGATTAAAATCACTTCCATTCTTATACCAAGCACAAAAATTACATTCTTAGTATATTCAACAAAATTATTTTACTACTGTAAACATAATACTTTTCTAAAATAAATTATTTTATTGAATATTTAAAATGTAAATGAAATGTAATGCTAATAAAGGGAGAAATGCTAACAGAAAATTAAGATCTAAGTAGGTGTGTGTTCCATATCTGACGACTTAATAATACAATTTTGAGAGCAATCAAAATATATTTATATCTAATAATATTACAAGCGCTGAATACAACAACTTACTGGAAACTACAGATTTTATTTTAAGGCACAAATATTAATTCTTCAATAATAGCTTAGAAGGCATTTTTAGGCTCTTAAAATTGAAGATAAAAATGTATTTTGGTAAATAACAAAATCAGTTCTTATAATACACAAAGTCTTGAGTATGACAAGTTGATAGATAAAACACAGAATATTTTTTTTACATAGGTACACAAAAAAGTCAAGGTATTCTTATTTCATACATGAAAACACTTCAAAGTCTATGCAGTTAGTTAATCTAAACGACAACAAACTTTGACAGCAATGACTAGTCAACCAAAATACTTTGCCTGTTGCTGTTTATTAGGTACATCTACATTCTTGCTACAGTGCACGAGAGATGAGAGTCGATGGAAATGGACACAAGCGGGAAACAGTATAGAAAATCACAAGAAAGGCCTCCACATTCCCGTTTTCATGAACTCTCGTGTCTTCTCAGCAAATATTTAGAGGTAGCCATAGAAAGGAAATTTACATTAAGTTAGAAGCCTTAATCTAAAATATCTTCAGTAATAATTTTGGCAGTTTTGTCATTATTAAATTTTTACATTCAATAAGAAAATATTCTTATACTATGAGTAAAAGGTTTATGTAAATTTTTAAAAAGGCAATCATTAATAAAATTGACATTTCGATATCTTATAACTACCTAATTTAGATAATTGAACAAACAAGACTACATTAATTGATTCACAAACACAAGATGGGTCAGCTTTCCTGCTTGTTTATTCTAGCTCACACAGTATATCCAACACAACATATTTATTATATCTCATACTTCTTACGCAACTAAAAACAATGGAATATATTTATTACAGCTTATAGCAAATGGATGGCAATTCTAAATCATATAAGAAATGTTAAAACTACATTCCCAAAAAGCAAAATATATATATTTTTAAATCGTCAATAAAATAAAACAGAAATTGAACGGTAGTAGTGATAAATTTCTTTAGAAAAATATCAAATAATAGATGAATAAACATAAAATATAAATATTATGTATGTGAAGTGAAAAATACAATATACGTACCTACAATAAATTTATGAAGTGAAATCATAATATTTTCGGTCTTTTATTATGAATCCGGATAACTATTTTACCTTTCTCACTCATAAGCACTAAAATTAAAAAATTACATAACACAAAGAGTTACCTTGTAGGCAGGTACCTATTATAAAAAAGTGTAATTTTTTCCACAATACTTAATAGGTAGGGATTATGTTTGCCGAACATTATGTATGTGTGTATGTGTGTTAGATTTGTACCATCTTTATTATTTGGTATCCTTATTGAATATTGCTATGAATGTTAAAAATAATATAATGTATAATATATATGTATACAAATAAAATAAACTAAGAACTTGTGAATAAGAAATTGGTTAAGAAGTGAAATGTTTAATAAGGTACACCACTCAACTTACAATCACTTATAAATATATCTGCCACAAATCAATCGAAACGTCAATAATTATATTTTCATAAAATGCATTATAGCTATAATACATTGGTATATTAAGAGTACAACACTTTCGACGCTTTGATCAAGTGTATGGAAATACATTGAGATAAGAGATACTCGATATCACGTTGAATCTAGTCTATAAGGAGCTCAAGATGAACTGATCCTAATCTGTCATGACGATCATGCTTGATGTTTTTCGCCCATGCTTTGCATTCTATGTTGATTAGAATTCCGGCTGGAAAAGAAAAATGAAATAGATAAATATAAGTCCTTGGATATTAAAATCATTAGGAGCACCTACTAACGAGTTGTATATAATAAACTCGGTGCTGGAATCAAAAGATTGGAAGATGATGCCTGCCCTTGTTGATTATTTCTTTTGATTTAACATAGGCACATAAAACTTTGAAAAAGTAAATATATACATGCATTAAATGTAGATATAACAACATTTTCAGTATGTACAAATACTTGTAGACAAATTACTGGATTATTCCCATGCTAATAATAATAGAAATAAACTTTTAAAAGACCAATCATTATAAAATTTACAGTAAGTTTTCAGTTTGGCGTTGGCATAATTTTACACTAGATGAATGATTAGGTAACCTTTGAACTGCACTGAAGCTTTGCATATTTTTGGTACCTACGTAACACATTATTTTTATTAATTAAATACACAAACAGATATACTTACGTGTTGGCCTTTCCAAATGGACAGCAACCAAGGGACTCAGATAACCTTCAGAATTTTCAAATGGATAGAAGTAACCGGGGAAACCTCTTCTCGGATAGTATTGGATTGGACCAACATTCTCTACATCGGCTGGATTTTCTCCTTCACACGACACCCAGACAGTGTTCAGCTGAAAAAGAAATAGAAAAAATAAATACAGATGCTTTTGGAAGAATGCAGATTTGACAGCAAGTTACTAAGTGTACCTAACCGATTTTGGAAGAGTTTGTGGTTTGTTCCATTAACTAAAATTGAATGCTGAATATTTAAATTTATCATTCTCACTCGATTTGATTTCAGTATTCTATTTTAATCTATAACCGGCATCGGACACAAAGCTCCTGATGTCACTACGACCAGTGTAGATCTATTGTGATTGTTCCCCTTTAGTTAGCTCTCATTTCAGTATACAAGATGTATGATTTTCGAACAGGCTCGATCATCTATGAGGCATATTTAAAATCCAATATTTTTTACTAGATGGTGAATAAAAATAAAAATAAGGTGAGTAAAGTCAAGCTTATAGTTTAAAGTAGGTGATGTAAATATGTATAAGTAGTAAAACATCATTATAGTTTTATTGTTTCAATTACGATACTGATTAAGAATGCATAAAGACCAAAATTTTAATCTGGATATAAGTTTATTTAATAAACTTGAAATTTTAGCAGAAAATACACAATATCCGAATTTAAAAAAAAACAAAGCGTACTCAAAATTTGTAAGTAAATATCTCTTTTGTTCCCTTCTGAAAATTTGAATCAATCAACGCAGTTTTAAAGGTAATATAGAAACTATTGACAAAATGAAATAATTATACCAGACTTGAGGAAACTCACCGTTTTTGAGTTTTTAATTTTCTCTCCCTTTATGTGTTCTATCAGGGAGAGGGGCATTTTCTCAGGGAGGTTATTAGTGTCATTATAGTACTCGGGGATCCAGCCGTAGATCTTGTTGAGTTTCAGGAAGATACAGGGGGCGGATTTGTGGTAGTTAAAGTTATTTTCTTGTGTGCACGGGTGCCAATTCTTAACATCGACGTCACAAACTTGTCCCTTCGGAGGATGTTTGTCGTAATCACAGTTGTAAATATTCTGGCCTCTGCCTGGAGTCAATCCAGGTGTCTTGTAAACTAGAATAAAAATAAAAAACAATTTTAGTAAAACTCAAATTCAAGTAAAACATTCACATATCATTTTACTATCTTATCTATAAGTAAAAATTCGCAGATTATAAATACTAATTAATAAATAGTAAAAATTGAAGAAGCCATAAAAAACTAATTTTAGTTTTTATTTATTGCAGCATAATACTTTATTATAGTAAACTTATAGAAAAAAAATGTTTCATATTTCATGTTACTTTGTGAGTTTTTTGAATAGGTAGATATACCTATTTTTTTATACATGGTGTAAGAAAACTCGATGTTCAAGCGGGAAACCAGTGAATCTACATAATATTTGGAGTCGATTTTGTAGAATTTTTTATTTTATTAGATCCATTGTTTTTAAGAAAATTGAGTACGAAGTTGATTTTTTTTCAATAAATTTTTGCAAATTGTTATCAAATATCACGAATTTAGTCAAATTAATACTATCCGTAAATAAAACAAAATCAAATACAGTATTTGTATCTGAATTTGCGCAATTTTACTTAATCTGCCGTACTAATGAAAGCTTTTGTGAGAAGAAAAAAAATGTTATTTTAAATTTTCATATATAAAAAGTCACGTTTCACATTCGACTCCAGATATGATGTAGATTCACCAGTTTTCGGGTTTTACCCATCGACCTACTTGCCTACTTTTTGTTAAACAGAAATAAAAAAAAACTTCTCAAAATACAGCAAATCATTAGAACAACCCAATGGATTAAGAATATAACCAACCAGCGATAAACTCCTCCAGAGCATTAGTCCAGAACTTGTAGTTCTCATGGCTGGAGCCCTTGTACCAGATGAGGGTGCTCTCGACCTGGTCCTCCGGGGGCAGGGGGCGGAACCCGAGGCCAGGGTTGGTCCCGATGAGGCTGCGGTCCAGCTGCCACGTGGGGGTCCGGGGATCCAGGGTTTGGAAGAACACCCACATGCAGATCGCCACCAGAGCCGCTAGCACGCCGTAGAAGATAGTGTAGAACAGGCATATCTTGGCTGGAAGGAAATAAAAATATCTTAGGAAAATTGCATATTTATTTAAATATGATGGTTATTAATGTTCGGAAACAAAACACTTCGCCCATACCATATCCGCTCCCTATGTGGAGCATATGGATTCCACATTTATAGGTTTATTTATAGGTTTGAAATATTTTTTATACGGGTGTAACGAAACTCGACGTACAAGCGGAAAACCAGTGAATCTACATAATATTTGGAGTCGATTTTCTAGAATATTTTTTTTTTATTTGACCCTTAGTTTTCGAGAAAATTGAGTACAAAGTTGACTTTTTTTTCGTTTTCTTTTTGAAAATTGCTATCAAATATCATGTATTTAGTCAAATTAAAACTATCCATGAAGAAAACAAAATAAAAAAACCGCATTTTAATAATACTTATGAAAATATTTGTGAGAAGAAATTTTTTTTTTTTTTTCAAGCTCGGATTAAAAAGTTATATTACACAATCGTCTCCAAATACGATGTAGATTCACCAGTTTTCGGGTTGTACATCGAGTTTTGTTACACCCTGTATTATATACGTAATTTAATATAAGTATCTTTATATTTTCAAAATGCGTCTAAATAATAAACAGCACGACTGAATCCAAGTCTGGAGCAATTCCATGACAAAAGCGTATATTTCGTAATCGTTCAATTTGGATTGTGGTGTGTACCTTTTTGATGCAACTTAACTAAAGGTGGTAAACGAGTTATTCATAAATGAGGGGAATTATTCTAAAGAAAATTTTACTCGAGTTTGTAAGGGGACTGCGTTGGGTCGATTTGGATATTAAAAATAAATTATAGAAAGTTTTTGAACACTGAATGGTAGAAATACTCATGTTGGTATCTTAAGATGATTAAACTGCTGATTTTTATGAACTCTATAATAATATTATTGTATATTATAATAATGTTGGTATTTGTGAATCTATGATGTTGAATGATTTTGCTTCTAAAGAAATTGGCACGGGTGTAAGACCTATAGGTATTTAGTATTTTTTTAAATTTATTTACTCGCTAATTTGTGAGAATGAAATAAAATAGCCTATTTCCTTAATCCAAAAGAATAGGATTTCAGATCAAATAAAATATACATTACGACATTGTAATAATGTACAGGTCACTTAATTACTCCTTTAATGTTAACTTGTTTTTTTGATATGCTAACATATACATAACATAACATTATGCTCTTAATATTCGATTCTTGTAGATATATTATTTTACAAGTCAAAATAATACTATTTGATTGCTAATAAACGTCGTTTATTCATTTTTCTAACTGAAATTGAAATGATTTTACTAGGGGCACTTACTAATTTAAGTAAAAAATACATTCATTTTCCATCATGAATTCCTCAAATATTAAAAATGAGATTGTTAAAGCAAAAATTGAAACGTCTCCATAAATATTTTTGATTTACACTTAAAAAATTATGTTGCTCGATCACAGATCAGTACCGACTCGGTAATAAGCGACGTGATAACGATTTCTTACCCATTTAACGTTTTCGCGATCACAATGGAACACGCGTTAAAAGTTACCGATCGGGATTATTAAACGAGCGCATACCATTTCCCGAGATATATCTTATTCGCACAAATCTTCATTCAATCTTTATTATAATTTAGCCGGTTTTCGGCAAGCCAAATATTGAGAAAAGCGTCGACATAATAAAAAATCCGACAAGCGCGATGATTTGACGTTTGACGTAAGGCCGCGATATAGCGTAGATCGGCTCCGCTCGGCTCAGATCGTCAATTCTCGGCTCAGCGATCGCGGTATTGAACGGTATGTCATTGTGATCGCTCAAATCGTTAGCGTTAGCACGTGATTAGCACGCTTTTAACTACGTCGATAGTTATCTGTGCTTGAGCTACGATGATATATTACTTGTAATTCTTTGGATTATAAAACAGTGAGAACCAATACATATTCACAGTATGAATACCTTTAATACTATACTAAGTCTTAATTGTTCGAAAATGAACTGAAAATATCATCGACCATAATATTTCTGTCCAAGAAACATGTTTCCATCTCTTTCATAGGTATGTCGAGATATTAAAATGTATTTTTTTTGCCAATTGAAATAATCCGTTTTTTACGATTTCTCAAAAGTTCACTTGTTTGAGTTAGTGCAGTTTTAGAATTCACGGTGCGATATATCTAGTACATTTAGCAGGATTCAATGTTTCCATGTAATGGTCAGTTGACCTGAAACACCGCGAAGGTTGTACTGGTCAACCCTAACAGTGTAAATGTAGCAGGGTAGTGTCCCAAGTCCCGGGGTAAGTGTGTCAGGGTTGGAAAACTATACGACTCGGCTTCATTAATACTGTATGGGCTCGTTTATACGAGACAATCTTATTTATTTATTTATTCAATACATTGTTCAATTATTCTCACAACATAATAATATTATAACAAATTACAGTATGTTGTCACTCCACTGGCCCTAGGCTACATGCTGTAGTAGGGTGAAATGTACACATTTATGTTTATATTTCCTCATGCGCTCTTTATACGGGACAGAAAACTGTACAGTCTCTTGTTTAGAAAACTGTACAGTCTGTCAAAAGACACGCTAAATGGGTATATTTTTAAAGTGCGATCGTATATTATCGTATATTTGCGCACAGTTATATAGCTAATAATGTAAATGTGTTATTTGTTTTTTTAGGTTCTTAAAAGCATTCAATATTTACTTAAACGTTTACATTTAAAAAAATTAACTGTCAAGTCAGTCAAACGTCACGCCGATCGTTAAATATTACACACAGTTTTCACTTTATATGGGACAATTTGCAAACTGCACAGTTTTATGTCCCGTATAAAGTGGGCTTTATCACAGTTGCTATAAAATACATAATCATAATATGCAATATTGTTGGTCAAAATAAGGACACATAATTTTCAAATTCCTGTCAATCTGAAGGCGCAAAAAGTAGTTTTTGGTCGCCGATAACTTATGTATTCACGAGAAATACGCTAAACCCAATTTTTTCAAGCTTAGGTACTCCTCAAACATTTAAAAATGGTACACATATTGGATAAACGGGGGAAAATGCATAGTTTCATGTGTTTACTCTGTAATAAGTTGATGGCCGAATTGCGCCTGCCAAAATTATTGTTTAGTAAAAATGAGTTGGAGGTATAATTTTCTGCTATGTCAGAAAACGGTTTTTGTGTGTTATTTAATATTTTTCTTGGAATTATCACAAAATGAAAATGGCATATAAATGCAGTTGTGCGTATTCGTATTTGGCCTAGATATCCGAAATGAAATTAATAAAAGCGACAGCGCTGACAGAAATTTCGCTGCCATTCGTGTATTGCAGTGTAAAACAATAATTATTAATCAACTTGATAGTGATGTCGCATCCGGTGCTATTTAATTATGAAGTGGAAGTTGGACACAGCTGAAACAATTTGCTGAAATCCACAAATAACTCAGATACCTAATAATTGTTCGATAGTTACTACAACTTACCACAGTCTGTAAGGTACCTACTCGTATGTAAATACAATTTAGGTACCTACCCCCTTTCATATTAATAAAATTCATGATTCTTCCCACATACCTGATACAAAAAATCTATTTGAGTGGATAAGTTCTATGGTGTTTGCACAAGTTTTTACTAGAAGCTGGTAGATTCCCAAAAAATAATATGTTTATTGGATACTTACTTCCTTGTAATTTACTTGGGAACATAATTTATAAAAATTCTTATTGTGTTGTAAGTTGCATGTAATTTTATATGTAATTATATTATATTCCGAAGGTTTATAATATGTGCATGTACAATGTACACGAGTACAAATTGTAATCTATGTTGCGGTTTTGAGGTTCAGATTAAACTGATACAAATAACTTAAACTGGAAATAACAACTTCAAAATACACGCTTGTATTAAAAATTTACACACACAAATAACATAATGATAGGTACCTATATTGTTTTTTTTGTTACTTCGCAAGTAAAAGTAGAAACATGAATTTTAGACTACTTGAAAAATACTGAAAAACGTTTGATAGTGAAAATGTTTCGTAAAAAAACGTCTGTAATTAACTATAAATAAGTAGTTTTTGTGTGGTACGAGTACTAACAAAGAGTTAAGTTTTACTTCCAATTTTTTGTCGATTAATTTAAAACAGTGGGGGGAGGGGTTTGAAGATGCCCTAAAATCCTTATCATATAATTATTTTATATTCAGCCTCCTTGTGAGTAAATCAAGACAGGCTTTCACAAATTTTTCCTACGGTTTGTGTATTTTATTATGTTTATTTCACGAATATCGAATCAGTTCAGACTTTGTAAATCAAGAAAGAGACATAAGATGTAGGCAGTAATAATATCGACAGTTGAAAGGAAAAAGTTACGAAGCAAAATAATGTGTGCTAGGGAAAATGATACCAAGCGATATAGTAAGTAATATATGTCACTTGGTAGCATTTTCCTTTGCACGTGTTGTGTCTACTACCTAACTTTTTCCATTCCACTGTCGATATCTTATAACAACTGCGTTTCATGATATACTTATGCAAGCAGACACCACAAGATAGAACACCATACACATGTACCACGCACGTCATAAATGTCCCACGATTACGGATCTTACACTCGATAAGATTTCAGTTTGGATCTGATCGTGCCAAATCATTCTTGGCTGGCCTCGTCCTATTTCTCCATTCACATTACACTATTTTACAAACATCTTAGTTTATCATCCATTTTTGCTCAATAATTTCACCAAACCATCGCAGAGACATACCTAACGTTAGTGTGCCCCTCTATTCATAGAATCAAATGTGTTTGCAAGAAAGGAAAAAGCGATTAATAGGGAAGTTTCCACTTTGTTTTCATCGACGGTAGTAAGGAAAAAGTTACCAAGCGACATAATATGCGCAAAGGAAATGACACCAAGTTATAAAATATAAGTGATTATATCGCTTAGTAACTTTTTCCTTTCCCCCGCTACCGTGGATATGTAACCCTGTAGATGCCGGACGATATATTAATACCTACCGGCGAAAATATTACATAAATATTTAATGCTAAAATGTGAATATTAATTATTTAAGCGATTTTATTTGGGAAACAAACAGATTCGATGACTTCTACTTTGCTATAATCGAAATATAAGTGGAAAATAACATTTTGTATTAACATTTTGTGGTGTAGTGGTTATTAGCGTGAGGTAGCGGGTTGGATTCCCGACAGGC
Organism: Micrasema minimum; assembly: GCA_022494985.1. Classification (NCBI taxonomy): domain Eukaryota; kingdom Metazoa; phylum Arthropoda; class Insecta; order Trichoptera; family Brachycentridae; genus Micrasema; species Micrasema minimum. The sequence continues at coordinate 10,729 of JAGVSP010001421.1, forward strand.
TCAATTATTTGAAATATTTATTTCGATGTGGTTTTCTGCGTATATGATACCTTGGACTGGCGCTGAAGTGTAAGACTGACCATCTTGCCTTCATGTAACAAATTATCAAGATTCACTGCACATGGTGTACAAATGCTGTGCCCTGAGAGAAGAGAAAGAAGTAGTAACGTGAATATTATTTAACTATTTGAAGAAAACTATCATTACATGTACAACATAATATTTTTTACCACCTCAACAAGCCAGGATGCCCAATTACAGAGGGGAAGTTTTAATTTTTGTGTTCTCACCGGGAATCGAACCTGGAACCTCCGTATCGTGAGTCCAGCGTCTTAGCCATTACGCTACGGAGGCCGCCGTATGTATAATATGTACATATATACCTAATATTATTATTACAGAAAAGGTTATGATGTGACGTCCTATGACGTCCTATTTTATTATACAGAAATAATTAAAAATATATTTACCATGTAAATATGATGTAGTATTGCGGTTGACTAATCGAATTATGTTGTACATAAAAATAAAATACTATAATGTGATGCGAATTTCTTGTATTTTATTTTATACAAGCGTGTTAAACCAGCTCAGTTAATATGGGCATCTAATAGTCCGTGGATAATTTATCAATACAATTGTATAATATTTTAATACCTAGTGCACACTATCCACCATGTAATAAATGTGCACTATTATACACACATTGAAAATTCGTTTCTGCAAGGATTTGCATCTTGGCTTTGGCGCGAAATAAAATTCCAGAATCACGCACGTACCTACCTACATCTACCTTAGCCAACATTAGTGACCATCTCTAGTCATCTCTTTCTATTGCACTGGTATTTACCAGAAGTACTTTTCTAAACTAACATTGACATGATGGCAACCAAGTCAGTAGGACCATTAGAATTAGCAGTATGCAGTCGTAATGAATTAAACCTAACGATTTAATATAAATATTTATGGATAGATCATGCTTTGAGGCAGTGCAGCGCTAATAATTAAAAATATTTATTAATAGATTTACTACGCAAATCTAACGTTACTAACTAACTATTTACATTACGTAATAAATTATTTTTATTTTGCTTTTAGCACCTACGTCACAGATTTCTCCGTAACCATTATAGTCAGACTAAATAGTCATAAAACTAATATTAAAACCCCGTTTTATTGTATTCCCATGCTGTATTATTTTCCAGCTATATATCAGAATCAACGATGGAGTTATGTAGCAAAAATAAAGGATGATAAATAATTAAACCGGGGCTTTAAGTTTTAAGCTCTGTAATTTTCATAAAATACCACTTTTATCCGCTGTTTAATTCAGGTTTCTGATACTTTTTATTATGCTGTATGGTACATAAACCCTTCGCCTATGTGAAAATCTGGGTTCGTGCTAAATAACGCCGTCATCCATTCGTGACTTCAATAATTATTATCTATTAATAAGTAATGTAAACAGTAACTTACAAATTACAAAAATTGTAAATGCAGTGTTATAGTCGATACGTGGGGTAAAACAGAAAGACTCATTGATAAAATGGGTTCTATTAATTTCACATAGTTATTTGAGTAGACTAATACTTGAATGATAATACACATGATTTTTATCTGCATATAGCGAGGTGGGTATGCATAGTAATGCATCGCAATCAAACTAATATATTGGAACAAATCCAAAATTGACGTATTGAGTTCAGTACGCAAAAATATTAATCTTCTGGAATGCATTTTACCCGCACAGTAGAGGGTATAATTTTTAATAATCTTTAGTGCTTAAAAGCACAAAAAAAGAATGTTATTATTTTTCTTGAATTCTAGTCAAAATAGTAGCAAAATTATTGTTTTGCTGAAAATACATTTATTTAAAAATATTTCTTTAATTGTTTGTACAGAATAATTTAATATCCATACTGCTGTCCCGATAAGCAGCTTTTTTCAGTTGAGCATTTGTTATTTTAGAAATACAACATGTACATATTTATATTATAGGTAAATGGATAGATGACTTGCCAAGTATGTAGATCGTTAGCTTTACACAATAATTCAGCATAGACACACGAAGACGTGACGAAAAGTGTCAGTTGTTAGTATTTGCATAATTGGCTTCATTAAATTATTATTTTTCACACTTCTTGCAAACGCGTTAGTACTAAATTACATACACCTACTTAAATGTGGCTAATATTCTGTATTGTTCTCGAAAGTAAAGGCGTTTACTAATTACTGGTTACGGAAACCAAGAAAAATACAAGGAATGTTAAACAAACATTTCATAATATAAAAGCAACCGTACTTGTTTTTTGGCTCCTTTTAGCCCTTGATATCAGATGTTTATTATACTTCTCGCAAAAAAGTGCTATAAAACATAAACATTCGAGAAAATGTACTTAATTTTTAAAATAATGTAAAATAAGTAACGAGTTACAACACCGAAATTTTTCCAAAAATAACTTGTCTTTATTGTTTTTTGTTTTTACCGCAGACCAAATGAAACATTTGATATTGAATTAAATCATTATGTCAACGCGGAATTATTACGTACATATTATGACAATTTTATTACCGAGAAGCAATATTTTTAAACTCTTATGTTCTCTGATCCAGTACCTACAAATTTGTATTGGGTTAGAGGTCACAAGAGTAAAAAACACTAAGCGTAATATCTTTTTAAAAAGTTTTTACTAACGTGTAGTTACATTTATATTTTTTATGAGTGAATTAAATAACTTATACATTTATTACAGCGTTTGTAAAAAAATACGTGATATACAACGAACCTACGATATTTCAATGGGAACATAATCATAAATACAATATTGTACACGTCAGTAGATAGAATTTTAACAGAGCCTTGCGTTATCCTAAAAAAAGTTTTTCAAGACTCACGACTGCCATAACAAGATTCTACATTATATATTTATATTAGAGCTTATATAATAACAGCAGGGTTCATGCTCATGTTCCTGCCTAACTTATTTTCTCTGTAAAAAACAAAGTTTTTCATTTACATTAATTTAACAGTATTTAAGTGGAGTACTGAGGCTCGAAAGAAATAGTGTTTTGCATTATAGCGCGGGACAAAATGTGGCCGCTAAATGAGGTTTTGATTTTTGTACGGAAAAGTAAGAAAGAAAGTGAGTAAGAAAAACTGGCTTGGCTGTGAAAATAGCTCTATTTTAAGAGCTATGATTGGTTGGGGATCTACCAGCTTCTAGTAAAAGTGGGCACAAGCACCATATTATCTCCCTGTACATCGTATAACAGTTTTTTTTTAAAATCTTTGTTTTTTCTTATTTTCCTGTCATTTTTATTAATGTTGAAAAATGAAAAAAAACGTGTTTCCTGTATATTATTCATTAATTTTTTGCTTTTACGTAAAAAATAAAACCCTTATTTTGCCGTCACATTTTGTGTGCGCCGCTAACTTGGTCTCATGCTTTAAATATAAGGCAAAATACGATTTTTTTTAAAATTCAGTAATCTTCTCTAGAGATTTTGCACACAGAAAACACACAATCTGGATAAATTCTAGTGTATTTTAATAAAATACGAGTCACAAACTTAAATATGAAATTCTGTGATTTTCCTCACACGTTGGCGAGGTGATGTCAGAGAAAAATCCGGAAAATCTATATTTATCTAATTGAAAATTTCACATTTGCGAGATTCCTCATAGATACCTACACTACATAAATGAATGTGTTTCCTTCACACATAATAATATACAGCACATTATATTTAGGTACAGAACTGGAGCCCTACTACACGGAAGAAGCGTACAAACGCAAAACGCTTATTTTTTACGTAATGTGGTTGAAAGGAAATGTTTGCCATATTATTAGTACAGCAGTGCGCGGTTCGCTTGTCCAATATCCAGTGTCAATGGGTACCAACATCCAATTTTTTTATGTTTGCTAAAAACAAGTTTCTTTTTGAGAGAAATTAAACATTAGAGGACACAAATGCTGCGCATTTCTATAGTATTTACTTACGATCACATGTTGTAATATCTTGAATGCTTTGTGTTTGTGGGGTATATTTGATATTACTTAAAACTAGACTCAATACTTACTACCGAAGTACGGGTAGCGTCTAAGTAGTACTAAGTGACCTACGAGTACTACTACATCCTTCAAATTCGGTTAACATCAGTCAACTTTACTAGATTTTGGAGCTTACAATAAACTCGCTTAAAGTTATCGCATTCGGCCGACATGCTACTTGCTCTGTCCACGGCGTCTATTTCAGCTGAAACCTCAAATGACAAAGTTGAATCGTGTTCATATTGGCGGAGTTGCAGAGAGAGAGTGGAGTATGGACTATCAGAATAGCTCTTGGCACGCTAGACTTGGTAGCTAGACAGACGTTGGCCCAGGAATACCTCGCGTCACACGTCTGGCGTCTGCCAAGCGGTCCACTGGTGGACATTACGTAGGCACTCGGGATTCGTGAAATGGCGGGCGGAAGGGCAGCCATATTGACCATCGACTATTGTTTCCGTCAACAATTGATGTTTATTTTGAAATTGCATATGATGCAGTCATGATTGTAATAATTGAATACCAACTCTTAATATATTAGTATCACCTTTGCAAGCAGAAGCTATTTGTATTTTGATTAAGAGGCGTACCAATTCTAGAAGAAAAAAAAGTGTTTTGCCCCCGTACCTTGGGATCAAGATACTTACAAACTTTTTTTTCAAGAAAGAGGACCTTTTTTTTTAAAAAAATTTTTTGTTTATTTGTTTGTTCATAATGTATATATATATAGGTTGAATTCCCGCTAAACTGCTAAACAGTTTTAAAGCAGGACTGACGCATGACGCCCTGATTCCTAGACTAGACTATTATGTGTTCTTTTAACTACTTTTTTTTTGTTTTGCTATCACCTTGATTATACTGAACAATAAAAAAAAAAATGCCAAAAAGAGGGCTTCCCGTTGTTTTCACTTGAAAATTCATACACTTTTTAAAATTTTGTTACGGCGTTACGGCATTTCGCTAGAAAATACTTTTTAAAGCATACCTAATAAGTATGTGATATTTTTTGTATAATATATGATAATCTCATATTATTGAACCTCCTAGGTGATAAATCCGGAATATCATTTGGACAATACAAAATTTTTTAACGCTGTTCTCAGGTGTAGCCTTAAGTAGTTAGCCATACTTCGTGTCATTCCAAGTGGATACGTTATCAACTTCTGCATTCTAGTGGTTCAAGTTTTATCGACAGCTGATTGAGAATATTGTTCTTCTGAGGTATTCTAATGATCACATTAGTAAGTGAGAATATATTATGTCTGCGTGCTGATAACCAAGTTTTGTGACTCAATGTCAAAATATTCCTTTGTAATTTTAAGAAATACATTATTATTTTTTTATCTGCACATGAGTGCCAAGCAAGGATTTTGAAAATTTCCCTTGATGCCAAGACTATATATACAGGGTGGCCAGTAACTATACGTGCGAAAAAATCCTGGAGGTAGAATACCTAAAGGGCTACAAAACGAGACCAAAACATATTATGTTTAGTAAAAAGTGGACCGATTCTCAGATATTAACTTTTTTTGTTTTTTTAATACTGTTTATTTTTATTTTACTAGCGTATAATGACAAGTCGTGAAGAATCACCTGGTATGTAAAAAACTTGATGATGAAATAGGCTTTTGGATAATAATAAAAAAAAATTATTAGTAACTACTAGTAGTATTAAGTACCACTAGAAAAAAGAAATCAATCCAAGAAATGAGTTACGTTTTCATAGAAAATACGGTATAGGGTTGCAGCAAACAGCAAAACACTATTATATACCAATAAAAATTAATAATACTTTTGAATAAAAATGCCTCTATTTTTGTTCAATAGCAATAATTTAATAGTAATATTAGTTAATTTAAAAGTAGTTCATAATAATTTACCAAATAATGTAAAATAACATTTAATCCAGAATTTAAATGTTCAAATATTTTCGGGATGCTTTCGAAATGTTTTAGAGAAAATTGGTAAAGAGGTGGATTTTTTAAAAGGAATTTTGGTAAATTGTAATAAGTTAGTCAAATAAATATTATTCGTAAAGAAAACAAAAAAAAAACGGATTTTAATAAGAATTCTACTTTTACTAATTTGACTTAATCTGCGGTACTTATGAAAGCTTTTATGAAAATAATTTTTTTTTCAACCTTGATGAAGTCATATTACACTTTCGACTCCAAATATGATTTAGATTCAGCAGTTTTCTGGTTGTACTGCGAGTTTTGTTACACTATTTACCTATAGAGTAAAGGGTGACCTCTAGAACCTACTTTACATCCCTTATTAAACACCCAATGGTACATAAGTAATCAGACCTTTAATAGAACCAACTACATCATGATTCTGACTGCTCAGAGAATTGGACTCTATACTGTAGTAGGCAAGTACTTAATACAAAATAGGTATGATGCCAATTAAAAAATATTTTACCGACATTCCGATACGTGCCATTAATACTGTCATTATTATTCCTGCGTTTGTCTTGTGTCGCTTGACAACTGACAACATTTTATCAATAATAATCTAAAAGGGTTATTCATCATGATAAATAATACTAACATTTTCACCTATTACTATTACCTACAACTATAAAAAGTTTCCGTCAAAAAGGTATTTAATAATAAATAATTATTTTTAATTCATTATACTCTCTTTCTCACTATCCCACCCCTTTCCCCATCATATTAGTTTGTACTTTGTACCCATACGAGTAGTTACGTTGCAGACTTCTACATTGAATTCGTCTGGGTTGATTGGAAGAAATTGCCACCTGGCAATAAATCCGCCTTATATGTATTGAAAAAAAAAATTCAAATACTATCAGTTCCACGTTTTTAAAATCTACGCATTACATACATATATTGGCGTATTGGCGACCATGTCAGTGGAGCCATCAGTGTTTTTGTTGAAACTCAAATCATTAATGCGTCTTGTTTGAAAATTTAATCAAGTAAAGGTACTCGCATTTTACATTTTTATGACTACTAAATCATATTTCAACAGCACTGTTTCCTACTTATTTTTACACCTAAAATAAAAAGAGGTATTTTTAATCAACTGATTGGTCACAACGTAATAAATAAATAACATATTTACATTATTAGCTATATAAACAATATCTTGTGTACATACGATAATAACTTACGATCGCGCTTAGAAAATAAACGTATTTAGCGTGTATTTTGACAGACTGTACAGTTTTCTGAAAAAGAAACTGCGTGTACACTTTTCAGTCCCGTATAAAGTGCGCTTAATTGCAGTAAATCTTGATGATTTGTTACATGAAAGCAAGATGATTAGTCTTACGCCTCAGCGTCTTAGTTCTAATAATTACATATCAAATATTTTTAGGTAAAAAAAAAATTAAATGAATATTTAATGTAGGTAGGTACTTGGTACAGGTACACGTATTGAAAGTTAAACTTCTACACTCATTACGCCTGCACTAGTATTTCCACAGAATATTTCTAAGGTTTCATTTATATTGTCCTTGGCTCAATAGGTTATGTGTGTCAAAAGTATGTAATGTAGTTAATGTATACATTTTTCACGATAAAAAAATATAGCGCTTGACCCCAGTTTTAACATATTAAATGTAAATAAAGGTTTAGTGGTTTCAACAGATAATTAACATGATTTAAAAAAGCTAAGGTTGTTTTTTCTTCCACGTTGTTACATTAAGCCACATATACAAACATTATATATAATACAGTAAATTATGAAAACGATATTTTGTATTGCCTTTTTGAAGCCGAGTCATATTTCATTACACCTATTACCATGAAATGGTTCTATGTACGTTCATATATAGATAGAAAGAGATCTATCACTCGAATAGTCAGTTTCATAAATGTATTTAATTCGTAAATGTTATATGTAAATTCAAGGTACCTGTTCCCTGTTTACAAATATAAATGTGTTTTTTTTTTAATTAAAAAAAGAAATCTATTCAATCTTATGATATTTGCACATATTTCAATTTGTAAATACTATTTTCAATTAAGCCTAAGCGGCTTGTGCTTGAAAATAGGAATCGAGTCGTGTCGAAGTAGGGATTCGATATATTTACATATTTTTGAAAATTTACTATAACCTTAGTTTCTGAAACTGGTTCTTAAATTTTTGTATGAAGTACGAACCTGAGAACAAGTTAGAATATCGAACATATTTATTTTTATACATAATTAAATTTACTCAACGTTTTATTGTGTGATAGTCAACAATGAATTAGACGCGGTCTATTTATTGCTTAGATTTTCTCACAAACAATATCTCGGATACACATATGTTAATATTTTAACCCATTTACTTACTATTACAGCACCTTATGCAAAATGTTTAAGAAAGTATTATAGAGGTGGGAGATTATTATCTTCTGTATCATAAATATTTACTGAAACTCTAGGATACATCTTTAATTTACAATACAAGTATTGTAGCACTTATATCGGCAAACAAGCACTGTAACTAATCTGGTACTCGTAGGTATTATTATTAAAAAAAAAATAATTAGTAAAATAATAAATAATAATAAGTTAGGTTAGATAGCCACAGGATAGGTAGGTACATAATGTGCATAATAACATACCGTCTTGATTTATAGGTCTCATTTTTACTAAATTATAGTGTGCGCTTGATCGAGAATGAAAAAGAAAATCTTAGCCTTAATCGGGTTAGTTTTATTGTAAAATTGTAAGCAACAAAAACTGTATTTAATCTTTGTTGCTGGGATTGATATTTAGCACAGATTATTTTGAATTTGTCCATAAATATTTAGTTATTAAATAAATATTGTAAAGAATGTAACAAAAATATCGGAAAATAAGTTAAACACAAATCGTGGTAAATCTTATTTGGAAGAACAAAAGAAAAGTTGTTTCGCTAAGTTAATGTAACAAGCTATAAATTTCCTATTTTAATTTACCATAAATTCTTCAAAAAATAATCAATAAACTATTAAATGATTTGTAGCCTTTGATTATTTTTTTAATCAATGAAATTGTTATATTTTTTAAACTTTGTTTCACAATACATTAGTAATGTAATCAAATAATCATGAATGTCGTTTTTTACACGTAACAGTTCGTGGGGGGTCCAACGCTGCCGCTAAGCGTCTCTGTCGGCGTCGCGACGCCCATAGATTAAGACGACAAGAGATTTCCGAGCTTTACGGCGCAGCGGCGGCGCGGCGGCGGCGTCCAGTCAGTCCGCTTGGCCCAGATTCAGTATTAGAGTATAATTATAGAACAACCGACGTCCATCTGCTGACGATCTTCGCGTCTTTAACCCTGATTCCTGCCTTGCTCAATCCGGTCGAGGAATTACTTCAATATTCCACAATATCATTTTTATAACCGTAGAGAGAATTATAGCGCTTCAATATAAATCACACGTTTTAAATCAGTGTTTTCAAAAGAGAACACATGAGGTAATAATGACTAGAATACAACATTGTTAATAATGAATAAAGCTGAGACGAAACCGTAAAAACGGTCAGTTTTACGCATAAGATACTAGCGTAGTGAATCTTAAACATAACAATTCATTAAACACTATCATTTTGAAAGAAAGATTCTTTTGTTAATTTATATATGCATATATTTATTTATTTATATACATATTTTAATATTTATGAGCAGTTCATGAATTATTATTAAAATTTTCGTCATTTTTGCATCAGGTATTTTATCTCAGGGGTTGCAAAACCAAAAAGAATAGGTAAAACAACCGACATATTATTGATTTTTGTTAACTAACTAACTAACCATCGCGCCATTTCCGCGTAGGGGTAGACATAGAGGATAGAACGCCATATATCACTCTGTCCTGACAGACTTCCTTCCTTTCTACATTCATACATCTTCTCATGCACATACGCCGATTATTCCGACTTTTCACATGTCCACTTTCAAGTACCTGTCGTACTTGGTCATGCCATGTATTTCTCGGCCTTCCAAGGCTTCTACATCCAGGCACACTTGCATTTAAACTTCTGTTAGCCGTTCTTTCCTCACTCCACATGACCAAACCATCGTAAAAGCCCTTTCTTAATTTTGTCGATAATGCTTATCTCAGCCTTGCACTCTGCTCTAATTTTGATTTTTATTCTGTCAAGAAACCAAATGTTCAGTAAACGTAAAGTAAAAAAAACAATAATTATTAATTTGTTGTATTGAGACGAAGTGAAAAATAACATAGTAATTTTATGATGATCACACAAAACCTTCTGCTTACATTGTATAAAATCATGTGAAATACATGTCACAGCAGATTTTATGGTCTATGATTTAACTTACAGCTATAAAAATCAATGCATTGAGTTAATCTTATCAACTGCTAATGCAGTGTGACTAACTTTTATATCGATGTCTTTAGATTGTATTGTTAGGTGTCATTGAAGATGTATTTATATCTTTCTGCACTGCTAAAATAAAGGTAGCGGAATTGTATTTTTATCCAATTCGTTTAATTTTATCATCTATCTAATCTTAAATGGCATTATTTAATAAGTGCGATTCTTTTGAAATATCAATAGAATAAATCGATAAATAATATTTTTCTATAGGTACTGCTTTCTGTTAAAAAGTTAATATTCTTTTACTTTTGTAAACATTCTTTGATTGTCTGGCATGACTACGGATTGGTCCTTCCAAATCCGTGAAAAGCCATAGAACTTATGAAACTAGAATGAAATCGTTTGTGTAAGTTCAAATATATTTTACAGATATTTAGTATTTTTGGCGGATTTTGTTGAACGGCTCAAGCCACATTGATTGGTACATTGAAATTTCAAAATTGATCAATGCAAGTAGATCTTGCAAATAAATAGTTCTCATTTTAATTGTTATTTGAATAGGTACTAGCAAATATCCTGTCTTTAATACAAAAATAATACTTTTGTCCGTCTCGTAGCATAGTGGTAGCGCATTTGGCTACAGTGCATGAGGTCGCGGGTTCGATTCCCGCAGGGGATTAACATGAAATTTTAATATTAATTTACATGGGATTTTCAAATTAAATTGGACTGATAGTGAAGCATATGACTAATCATGCGTTGCAGTGCCCTATGCACCGTTGGGTGCGGATAAGGGAAAGTAGTAGTAGTAATACGAAAAATAAAGCATAATATTAAAAAATTGTAAAAATTATTTTTTGTTAGGTTTTAAGTCTCTCCTGTCCATTTTAATTAATAGCTTATGCGCGGTATTGAACAGACGAAATAACTTCTTTCAGTACCTACTTATTATTTTTTTAAACGTAAATCTAATTCTTCTTAAATTCAATCTAATATTTTTTACCCGACTATTTAATATAACGAGGTGCTAAGCCAAATTATGGCTTCAATAGTCAATGCTCACCATCAAATATTTATTAGTTTTGGCTGGCAAATGATAGTTATATAACGTCTACTCGTGGCTTTAAATATAGTAACTCGTACGTTATATTATAATATACTCTACAGTTTCTATTTGGAAACATTACAAGTACCTAAAGAATTTATCGATTTGTTTGATATGCCTATGTTTTTATATCGACGTACACGTTATAACGTTATGGTGTATTGAAATGTATTAAGAAAATGTATTTCTTGACAAAATGATGAAAATTACATATCATATTATTAAAACATATATTATTACATAATTTCTGCTCACAGCTTTAATTTAAACGTAAATGTAGTACCTAAAATTAAAGAAGAAATTAAACATCAACGAATTAACAAATTAACGCACCTTTAAAACAACAGTAATATTAAACAAAATACTTGTTTTCTTATGATTAATTTATTTTTAATGAAATAATCAATAAAACTAAATAAAAAGCATGACAAGATTTTTTATTTTCTAAATTTTGATCAGTTTTTTAGAAGTGGATCTTTGAATTTTATTTTCAAGACGAGTTTTTATTTTTAAATATCCCAACAATAGTACGTTCTTTAACTCAAAATTGTCAAATTTTGTAGTGTCACTGTTGTTTTAAAGGTGTGATAAATTGAACGGACTAGTTGTGTTTGCAAATTATGTATTTTTTTTATATATTTTGAATTATAATATCAAAGGCGTTAAATTGTTTTTTATTTTTAAAAAAAGCAAATAGAAAAGATAAATAAATTCTAGTAAATGATTAATAATATTATTAAAAGTGGATAATTATTTATTTATTTTTTTCAAATAATGACATTAATAATAAGATATCTGAAGATAGACTGTTGTAGTTTTGTTATTTTTAAGGTCAACGAACCTCTAAATTTAACTTCAAGTCACGCAAGGTTCTTTTTCTACCCCAAAAACATAAGGGCGCACGACAAAACTATATTATGTAAATTCTATGATTTTGTCGACTGCTTATTAAACTTATAAAACATAAGAATCAATACCAAGTAATCGATTCGAAGACAAGTTACATTATCTACAATTTATGAGATTTTTTCTTGGAGGCGAAGATTCTTTCAAACATAGTAATGAATCATATTCTGTTGAGGTTGTGCAATAAATGATTATATTGTAACGCGAATATTATGAACAATGTTCTTAGAATATACAAACATGAAACACATCTGTGAAGGCGTTTGATTACAACTGTCATTACGTACATACTAAAATATATACACTGCGTACGAAATTCATTGAAACAGAAAATAATTCTTATTAATACATTTTTCTCTTTGATATTGTTTGATTACAGCAAGCACATGGTTCTAAGTAAAGCAGCAACTGGAACAGTAGTATATGAGCGTGCGATTATGCAGCTGTGTTAGTAATCTAATTATTTGTTGCGTTGCAATACACATGATTAGTGAGTCAGAGTGTAGTACTAACTGTGGAGGTACTGAACTAGAGTCGTGACCGAGTGTGACCTATCTAATTCCTGGGTGCTAATGTGAGTCGTATAGACTAGTGAAAAGTTCAGAGATCCCTACCAAGTGTTTGTTGGATAATATTGTAACTAAAAATTATATGTTATATATTGTTTATAAATTGAAATTAAAAAATAATACGTTTAATTATATAGACTTAACACATATTAAATTGGATAGGTTGAAAGAAAGATGCTGCAAGTATTTTGTTTTAAAAATTAAGTATTTTGTTTTTAAAAATTATGTTATTTAGTTAATCTAATAAGGTATGTGATGAGTACCTATCCTGTACATACATTGATTATCTAGGTATTATGTTTTTTTTATTTTTTCTAAATTTAATTTCTAAAAAATGCCATTTTATATTTTTCAGTTATGTTTTTTTTTCTTTAAAACATTTTAATTTTTGCTTTACATAACACAATAAGCAACTGTGTACAGGATGGGTACTTTGCAACAATAATAAATGTTTCAATATTTTTAGATACTTAAGTGATAGCCTTTAAGTGGACATTATTGTTAGAAATTAATGTTGTATATATATTAAAAATAAGTGTATGTCTGTTGGCTGTCCATAAACAAATAAAAACAAAATAAAAACAAAACAAAAACAAAAAATATATATTAGCATGCGATTTACGAATAATAATATAATCAAGTAATAAAAAATAAAAAATACGAGAATTAAGTTTACAAAAAATAGAGAGTATACATATAATAAGACCTCGAATGCTTCGTTTTTTGTTTTTTTAATTATATATTTTGAATTTCCTTTTGATTAATCCAGCCGCTGTCGTACCTCCTGCAATCCCCATTTTGTTTTTTTCAATTTATAATAATATAACATAAATATAGAAAATATTACTGCATTTTGTTATTAGACAACTTAGATACAAAATGTTACTTAGTTTTAATACATATTACTAAAAGATAATAGATTTTTAAATAGAAACATTTGAGCTCTTACGACATACTCAAATATTTCAATTTCAGGCTGGTTTCATTTCATAGTCGGAAATAACTATGCCAAAAAGCAGGAAACAAATTGTGCTGGAGTGGGATTCGAACCTAGAGGATTCTAATTAGGAGTACCCGAATCTACCACTAGACCACAGCAACTATTAATGCTTACCTATAAAATGACACAATGCGGATTTAATTTACTTAAAACACATATTATTAAAAAAACATGTTAGTAAAAATTCACCCCTATTGTAATGGGGTTGCAGGTACGATACTAACTTTTTGTTAATATCGTTATGGTTTACCGTACCCAAATCTTCAGGTGCAGCCAACCCTCGTAGGTTTATTTTAATAAGGGGAGTTGACTCACTACATCAATAGTGTCTGGACACAGGGGGTGAAATTTTGTTGTTTCCCTAAAAATCGTTTCCATAGTAAACACGCAAGACACACGACGTAGACGCCATTCGTGGTAATACGATCCTTAGCAACTGGTATATATAGACAATTCAATATAATTGAATTCACGTGAATTTTTAAAATGAAAATGCAATAATTATAAATTGTCAACTAAAAATAAGAAATTGTTCATGTTTTTTTCCAGAATGTGAAGCGATGGAGAAATTTAATGATCATGTTGGATGTAAAAAAATCTTAATTAGGTGTTACCATTTGTCCAAAGGTTTTTTAAATCTCGTACTTAATCGACTTATTACTAGATTAACCTTAATAAGTAAATCGCTATTTTTAATATATGAGACGAAACACTACATTTTACATTTTTCAAGACTTCCCAGTCGTAATTTTATGCACAAATTTAAAATCCGAAATATTCAAATGTCAAATTTTACACAAATGAATTCTCACATAACAATGTTTGTTAAGTTAACAAATAAAAAAGGCAAATAATGTCAAAGGGTCTTCATCTTATTATTTTAAGTGTGCCAGCTTACAGTGGAACTACTGCGCATACGATTTTGTACTGAATTCGTATGCGCAGAAGTGTCTAAAACCTTAAGAGAATCGCACCGCTGTTCGTGAGATTGTAAAATACATTAATTTCTAAAATCGTCTAGCCAAAAACATATGGCTATAAAAGCTGAACTATAACAGATGTCAGCTTAACTAGGAGTGGATTCACGCTGCTTATAATATTTATGGGACTAATTTTTTAAGTCGTCCATGCTAGACACTTCTAGTAGATACTATATTAGATACAAATAACACGTGCGTTCAAGATCTGTGCAAAAACCAGGTTTTTGCGAATTATACACTGTCGAGAATCCATTAGATTCAGATTCGCACGACTGCATAATTTTATGTTATGGTTGTGAAGACTGTTAAAAATGCTTGTGGTTACTTTGTAAGAAAAAACCCATAGTGTGTTTAAGTAAAAAAAAATTGTAATAATACATGTTCGTACTAGAATTAAAGTCCAGACATAAAATGTATAATTTAGGGCGAAGGCTATCTAGGAAATATTTCAAAATGTTTCATACCTTGATCAGGTAGTTATTGATATACATATATGTATATTATGTATTTGTATTTTAATAAGTAGGTACCCAAACTTTTTTTATCAAGGTTAGTAATAAAATGTTAATTGTATTCAGCTATTGGAATAATTTTTACATCAAAGTGAAACCAAAAAAATTGTAGCGCAAACCAAACCAACTTTTTTGGAATGTTGACTGCTATAATTTGATATTGCAGTAAAATTCTAAAATTTAAAAAAAAAAGTTACAGGTTGGGTAAAAATATCACGTTATCGTGTTCCTGTAGAAAAACTTAACACAACCGCAAAATACGATTGGAAACAGTAGAACGTGTAATCGGAAATATAATATTATAGTGTATGATATACCTCTATCAGTCGCTTTATCTTGTTTTTATTTAAAAAAATATGATCCTGTGATTAGATATATAAAAATGTTATAAATTATTAGATTAACGTAGATACTAAAAATTAAATAGAAAATATATAGATGGTTAAAATGTTTGATACTAAAATATTATATGGAGCAGCCTTACACGTATGTACTATATCTTTACACACAAAACTAGTTGACAATATCGATAAACTATTCCCATCAAATAGATAAAGATTGCTACAATGATATCCACGTGCTTCACATTTAGAAGCAAACGTTGCACGTTGTAAAGAAGAAAATAAACTTTTAAAAAAAATAATTTCTTTCTTTTTAAAAACACCGTTTCCCACGATGAGACCGCGAAACTCTATTCATGATATTCTGAGAAAAAAATCTTAATAAAAAAAAATCTAATTTCTTAAATAAATATGAGAAAAAAATATTAATTTTTTAAACAAAACCGGACGATCTCATGCGTGGGACAAAGGTATCTTCCTTTTTATAATCAAAAGCTATTTGGAACAATTTCAGATATGAAATTCGAATTTTAATGTCCGCACAAGGCAAGGCGTTCGGTGACCAGAGCGGACCCCCACTCCTCCCCGCCCACCGCCACCCCGCCACCGCTAGCATTTCAAACAGAAGCCAGTATTACATAGTCGCTTTTTATTAATACTTTTTTAAAATTTTTAAAAATGCCCGATCAAAAAACTTTAAAAGGATTTTTTTCTCAGAATACCATGAACTATCACCCTCCGGAGTTTCGCGGTCTCATCGTGGGACACGGTGTATATGTATGTTTTTTTATATTTCCTTTTCATAATCAAAAGCTATTTGGAACATGGTATAAAATAAATTAACTGTTTGGTAAATAAGCAAACATGCGTAAATCATTAGTTTCACTCGCCAAAATATGGAAATAAAGTACGCGTTGAAAATTCGTTTAAAAAATAACAATGAAAGGATACTGAATCATTTCTTTTCATATGAAGATGTTAAATGGTCCATTGCTAATGAGTAAAAAATAAGGGATTTAGCATAAAAACATAGACAAAAAGTAGGTAAATGACCAGGAATTCTACACGTAACTAATTCTTTTTATGAGATACAGCAACGTGGGGCTTACTGTTTTACTGAGAACAAGAATGTTTAAAAAAACATTTAATAATATGGAAAATACAATAGTGTATGTAAACTCTGAGGTAAATGGAAATGGATACTTATGGAAGTGATTCCACTGAGAATTTTTCAACTAATTTAATGTTAGTTAAAAAGTATTTGTCAAAAATAAGTCTAAATTTCTTCAATTTGTTGCGTTTTTTAAGGTAGAAAATTTAAGTTACTAATACGTATTTGACAAAAAACATTGAGTTTCACAATCATTCTAAAAACTTAAAATTATGTTATTTAAAACTGCACTGTCAGGAACCTACTTTTTGCAATAATAATGTTGACTACAAAAAATTAATTGATCATATCAATTTCAAGGAATTATCGTTTATATCAATATTTATTTTTTACCTGTAGAATGTGCAAAGAAATGTAAACTTTGTCTCACTAAAATTATTGCAAGGTTAACATTTTTTTAATAGATCGCAAAGGTCGATAACATCTACTTATCACTGTTAATCAATTGAATAAATAATAAATGGATTTATATGGATAACAGAATATCGTAGTAGCATTGTTTTGTGCCGTGTGCGTGCAGATTGGAATTAAGGATAATTTTTTTAATGACGTGGGTAGTTTTTTTATTACCTATAACGATAACATGAAGAGAAAATTTACTAAAAACCTCAAATTTCTGCTGAAGTTAGTAAGTTAATTAGCAGTACGTTATATGGATTGTCAATATTGAATGTTTTGTATTGTTTTATACTCTACTGATCAAATAATCTAATCGAATTAAATGGTCTTCCATAACATCACGCGTGAAAAACAAGTGGACCATAATTCATTGAAACAACATCCTGTATTTATCAGCGTTATTTTCACTTAGCTATTTAATTTTTGCAGTTTGCCTTTAGCTTTAACCCTAAAAAGTTTAAAGTTATCATTTAGCAAAGACTTGATCAATAGCTTAATAAAGTGTATGAAAATGTTATCTAAATAGGTTTTTTTGATATTTTATTGAGGCTGTTTACATAAATGCACATTTCATTTTCATCAATGTTTAAATACATAATAAAATTGTTTATTTCTGCCATCAGTTTCATTACAAATATTGTTTTAAAACCTAAATTACATAGGTACTTGAGAACAATTTTATTAAAGCTATTTTAGGCAATGCTATATAGGTTGCAATGTTTTCTCATGTGAAGTTAAATTACTATGTAAACAATATTATAATGACTGTTTGTAAAAACATATTTGTGATTCGTGAAGACGTAAAAATACGTTGCTCCTCACAAAAATGCTGGTCTTTATACATTACAGAACGAATACGTTTTTATACAGTTTGTAATGTTTCCATTATTATGTTTGGGTCGAGCGTTTTGTTGTTTACGTTTGCACCTGCCACGCCCGCAACCACCTTAACATTAACATCCAACGGTCGGTTTACCTCTAGTTTACCTGATAACGTTTTCTAACTGGGAAGGTACGAGTAGTGTCAGTTGGTGTGACTACTACAATAGTGCACTTTCTAGTACTTATTTGGATTCGTGGCCCACTTTTCATTCATGAAATGGACCCTTTTCTGTTAGGATTTTAAGGTTTGACAGTGCGAAGTGCGAAGCCTCATTTGGACGGCATAAACACCTAGCGGAGGCGAGATGTACGCTTGTCTCGCTCGCACCAACGGTAAACGCGATCGCGCGCAAAACTTTTATGACCATTTGCCACAAAAAATAAGGATAACCGAAGGAACCTCGTGTGACGAGTCTAACCGGAATGATTAATAATAATTTTGTGTTGCCAATTTCTAGGATGTAAGGGACTCGGCTGCGTGGAATGGCTTACCCCAACTGCTGCCGGTTCGACCCATGACCTCTCCATTGCTGCTGTTGTACAAGAATTGTCTCAGAGGGACTTTGTCAGCCTTCCTGTACTGTAACAGTTCCGGCAGCGCCGTCTGTTGAGGTTTAGACATAATAACTACGCGACTCGCACCACACGACACTCCGCACTGCTGGTAACCGGGCGACTGGTCTGGGCTGGCCGGCTGGCGGGCTGGTGACTGACGACTGGTGGTCGCTACTCGCTCGCCGCTCGGTGGGGCTCTGGGCCGGACCCGGGAGCGCGAGCGGGCCGAAGTAGGGCTGCGAGTCCGTGGCCGGTAGTTGCTGAGTGCGGCTCTGCGCTCCATACTGCGTGGAGGAAAGTGTTGTCATGTGCAGCAAAATTTTTAATATATATTTTTTAAATCGTGATTTTTTTTAGATTCAAATGTTTTGTTAAATTCATCGGATTGTTAGCCATAAATCATTTCAAAAATAATTTACCAGAAGAATAAAAAAGATATCTCTTACAGCAACTTACTTATTTGAAGCAGATGATTTTTTGGAGAGCATGGTAGGTAAAAAATACATAAAATTTTATATTTACAAACTCATAAAAAATATTTTTTTTACTTCATGAAAAAAAAACAAATTTGTAAATGTTATTTGGCATACCAAATTAATGCCAATAACGAAGAAAATTGTTGAATTATTAAAATATGCAATATGCATTGAAATTTTTTTATTTCAGAGTACATAATCTTATATTTTATAATAGTATTTTATGTAAAAATATTTATTGTTTTTGTCAATATTTTTATTGAATATATAAATTATCGTATTATACAGTGTTAAAAATACTTAGGAATGACAACCAAAAATAATTTATCCACAATGTACAAAAATATACCGAACGATAATGTAAGTAAGATATCAAACGCCATAAAAATCTAAGAATCGCTTAATCAAAAAAAATATATAAATATGTATTCCATTTTCAATGTTCATGTTCAACATAATAATACACATCGACGGAGACGGTGGAAAGGAAAAAGTTACCAAAGCGACATAATATTATGTGCAAAGGAAAACGATACAAAGTGACATAATTAAATAGTATTATCATGTCGCTAGGTATCATTTTTCTTTGCGGATATTATATCGCTTAGTAACCTTTTCCTTTCCACCGTCGACATTATGTAAATATTTTCTTGCTATATTTTATTTTTAGTAGGTATACAATATAAGTGCAATGTTTTATATTACAATCTAAGAGTCCATAAGGCACTGTACCTACTGATGCAACAAGTGCAGCAGATAAAACATATTAAAGACTTTCCCCAATCTAATTTCTGTGTAGTAGGTATAAAGTCTTAAAAAATGAGTCTCTTAGTAATAGTAAAATATTTTTAATAAAGAGTTATACCAGATAAAAATACACCATGAGCAGGCAGGTTAGTTAATTAAATATTTTTTTTTGTTTTTATCTTTTTTTGTGTTTTTTTATTCTTGTGTGCTGCTGCTTCTCCCTACTACTCGACGCATCGGCCGATGGAGTGGAAGAGAGATAGATGCGTCACAAACCGAACGCTTAGGGCGATCGTGCCTCTCGCAGAGCAGACTCGGCTCAGGCAGAACATGACAATGAGTCATGCTTTTTCGTGTGTGCAGCCGGCGTTTATCGATTTATTAGACGTTATCACGTCAAAACTTGTCTTTTTTTTTTTTAAAATGTAGCCTTCAAATTACTAAAATCCCAAATTAACGTTTTTTCAACAATAATTTAAATATAATTTTGTGCGCAACGCGTTACCTCCACGCAAGCATTCTTGGCTGAAGCAGGCAGGGCTGACGCAAGGTGAGGTAGGTAGGCTCGTGTTAACACAATAATCAAGCATGTGCATAATGTACAGGTCCGAATTAGAAAATTAGTGGACATAAGACACAAAGTTATTTTTTCGATATTTTTTTCATTCATAAGGCTAAAAATCTTATTTACAACTGATTTTTTTTCTCGATAATGTTAAAAAAGTGTTCGCAACCTTTGGTCACTTTAATGTATTACGGTATTTTTTATATTTGTTATTTATTTACATAATTTTTGCAAGGCGTTAAGACGTAGTTGACCTTGTCAATATTATATATTTTAAGTGCCATGGTTTTTTGGCACACCCTATTTATTTTAGGTTAATTAAATTTATTAGTTTAAAAAAACAGCGTCAGATAGTAAAAATAAACATACTGAATGTTCAGCGACGGTTTAATGCCACGGCAGGCATATGGGGGAAAACTTATGGAAATGAGAAATAAACATAAATATTATTCAACATTTTGAGCGTGTTCAAATACTTGTACACTAATCTGGATTTTATCCCAACAATGCGTAGATGGAGCTTTTGCTAGTGGATGATTCTCGATTCGTAACATAAAAACCAAAATATAAAATGTTACCTGGTGTAAATATTCGCTAATAAGCGGAATGAGGAATGTTGTAGTACATAAAGTGGCCACTTAACCCTGCCAATGACAGGTCGTAAGCCCTGTAAACGCTCGAATATCCATATTCATGAATTTGAAAAAAAACTACCTCATCTCTGTATATTAATAATAGGTTTTACTGCGTACCCTTTTGAACACTTCAAAAAAAAAAACTAAATTTATATTATCTTTCTCCATACACGTTTTTGTATATATTTTTTGATCCTGTAAGAGTCAATAACAAAAGCAACAATTCATGAAATAATGAATATGCAAATAAGGTTTTCTACATAACGAATTAAAAAAAATCGAAATAATGACTTTGGTTCCACCATTTTTAAAATCCGGACCTTGTGCGACTTAAGGAGCGAGACAAAAAGAGAGTGAGTGTCGGTGTGGGGAGTGTAGCGCGAAGCAGTAGAGAGAAGAGTGCGGCAGAGAAGATGACTTACGACCTATTGTACACCACTAGACCACTCACTATTGGTTAGGTTCTTGCTATTGGTGGACGAGGAGCTACCTATCTCCAGGTTGGTGGCACTGCAAGGCGCGAATTTTGAATTGAGAATAAACTTTGTATTCTGAATTTAATTTAAAAAAAAATAATTAACCACTTGCGGCCGAACGCTTGGCTAAAATACAGTTTTTGGAATCCATATGCTCCACATAGGGAGCGGATATGGTATGATGATAATGAGGACATTTTTGATTATTTTTTAACAGATGAATATTCACAATCGTTATAATAATCATCATCATCCATATCCGCTCCCTATCCGCACATATGATATCCGCTCCCTATGAGGAGCATATGGATTCCACAAACTGCGTTCGCTTGTCAGCATGTGCACCCTGCGAAGGCAGCTCAACATTTCGAAGTTCCACCTTAAACTGCCGCTGCCGCATGCCGGTTTGCCGGCACTAAGAGAAAAATGTACAAAATTTTGTATTGACCGCTAGTACCTACTATAAGAAGCTTATTAATTGCGTCTAAATATTATTTAGATAATTATGTGCCGGAAACTGAGTTAATGGTGCCTTAAAATCGATAGTGGCAAACAAAAACTTATCGAAAGAAGCAAAATTGGCAGTACACAACGGAGTTCTGGTACAAACTCTTATGTATGGTAGTGAAGCGTGGTGTTGGAAAAAGAAGGATGAAAGTAGACTGAATGCTGTTGAAATGAGATCTCTCAGGCGAATGCGTGGTAAAAACTATGTATGATAGGTGTACTAATGTCGAAATTAGAGCAGAGTGCAAGGCTGAGATAAGCATTATCGACAAAATTAAGAAGGGGCTTTTACGATGGTTTGATCATGTGAAGCGAATGAGTGAGGAAAGAACGGCTAAAAGAAGTTTAAATGCAAGTGTGCCCGGATGTAGAAGCCGAGGAAGGCCGAGAAAGACATGGCATGACCGAGTACAACAAGTACTGGAAAGTGGACATGTGAAAGGTCGGAATAATCGGCGTATGTGCATGAGAAGATGTATGAATGCAGAGGAAACAAAGGAAGTATGTCAGGACAGAGTGGTCGGCGTTCTATCCTCTCGTGATGGTTAGTTAGTTAGTTAGTAAACGCAGCTTTACACATCGATCAGTCATATAGGAAATGTTCCCACTCTAAAATGATAATATTAAATCGATAAAAAATATTCAGGTTTAAGCCAGTAAGTGTAATGTTCAGAGAGAGTTCTAGTTCAGAGTTCAATACGATTTATTAATTACAACTTGACATTACATGTCATTTGGGTCAGACAATGATTCATCCACTCTCATAAACTGTATGTAATGCGTAAGGATTTATTCGAGATACAAATAATTCAAGCCACTTAGTCGAAATCGGTTACTGAAAACTATACCGAATAATATAAATTTTAAAAAAAATAACTAAGTAAGTAGATTTTATGAATTTTTAAAATTAAATTGTAATTGTAAATTGTAATTATACCATGTCAGCTTCGTATTTTATACGCACACATTTTAATTAATTAATTCATTCTTTTTTGACGTGATAACGTCTAATAAATCGATGAACGCCGCTGCACACACGAAAAAGCATGACTCATTGTCACGTTCCGCCTGAACCGAGTGTGCAAGCGAGAGCGCGGAACAAGCGATAGAGAGGCACGATCGGCCTAAGCGTTCGGTTTGTGACGCATTTATCTCTCTCTTCCACTCCATCGACCGATGCGTCCGAGTAGAAGGAGACAGCAGCAGCACACAAGAAGAAAAAAACAAGAAAAAAATTATGGAAAAAATTGTAATTTTCAATTAACTCCTGCTTTGTATTATCCAAAATAATAATAATTCCATTCAATTCATAAAAGTATGCTATTTTTCATCAATGTTTTCTTATGAAATTATCACGTAAAATTATCGTCCGTAAACCGACTTTTCAGACAACCAAAAGTTTTTTTCTTAATGTTTACCTCGCTGTGCAAAACCCGTGTCGAGGTGTTCATTTACATTATGGATTCCACATACTGCCATAAGGCAAGTGATCGAATGCCAGTTCCTGTGCATCCTCCCAAGTCAGGTCCACATCCCGCAGCTCTGACGCACTCAGCAGAGGACGAACGGATGCCGAGAACTTGATGCCTCGTAAAATAGACAAGCATGGTTAAGGCTCTCGCGAGGCATACGTAGCATATTATGGCCCAGCCAACCGAAATACTTTCGATTTTAATAAAACTATTAGAAATATACTACGATTATAAACATAATGATGGATAAAAAAACATAATGATATTGAGTCGTGATTACTTATAAACATAATCATAATAATATCGGTAAGAATTCACTTTTAAAACTGTCTCGTATACGGGACAGTTTCTTGTTCAGAAAACTACACAGTTTCTTGTTCAGAAAACAGTGCAGTCTGTGTCAAAAAGACACGCTAAATATGTGTATTTTTGAAACGCGATTGTAAGTTATTATCGTATGTTTGCTCTCAGGAAATTGTATATTTAGCTAATAATGTAAATATGTTATTGGTTTTTTACGTATTTCAAAGCATACAATAAACCAATGTCTACTTAAACGTTTACATAAAAAAACATTAACTGTCATGTCAGCTTAAATCTGACACTAGCACACAGTTTTTCATGCAGTTTTAGCTTTATACGGGACCGTTTTCAGACTGCACAGAAAACTGTGTAGTAAACTGTCCCATATATAGCGGGCTTTATAGTTTTGCACTTATTTTTTGCTAAAATGCAATTTGAACGTGTTTTTTAGATAAAATTATTTCATATGTGATACCTGGGACTGGAGCTGAAGCGTAAGACTGATCATCTTGCCTTCATGTAATAAATTAAAATTCGCTGCACTTGTGATCAATGTAGTGCCCTATGCGCCATTGGGTGCGGTTACGAGAAAGTAGTAGTACTACCCAAATAAATAATAAAAATCGGTGTGCGTCGGACCACACGGTGGAAGTTATACTTCTTTGGCCATTCTCATACACCCACTCACGCACACAAACAGACAGGATATATAAATGAAATATAAGACATTTTTCAATATTATTCAATATATATTTATATTCAATATATTATACGTGACTTCATTATTATAATATACACCTATATTATCATTATCAGTTATTTCTTCTATAATCATCATTCTTTCATCTTTAAGTCATGGAGAAAAACCGAAGCCATTGCAATAGCGTATTTTCTAAAAAGATAATTCGCTAAAATGACGCGTAAGAAGTAA
The DNA here is from genome assembly GCA_022494985.1 of Micrasema minimum. NCBI lineage: Eukaryota > Metazoa > Arthropoda > Insecta > Trichoptera > Brachycentridae > Micrasema > Micrasema minimum. The sequence continues at coordinate 35,599 of JAGVSP010001421.1, forward strand.
ATAAACAAAAGAAATGACAACTGTCAAAGTCAGACCAATACAAGCATCAGTGACTGTGCCATTTTCTCTTAAGCGCCATTTTCTCTTAAAAATCAGCGTGACGCGGTTTCTCGACCAACATCCCACCCCAAAAACGGGCGCAAAGAAGTATAACTTCAATAATATGTTTAAAATCCTTACGGATTATTCAATATAAAATCAGTGTCATTGTCATTCTATCGATAGTATGTACCTACATACTATACATCTACCCGCTATAATGATTTACTGCTAAGTATAGTATGTTCTCTATAAAATAGTGACCTCGCAACAATCCCTTCAATAATTTGATGCGGTAATCATTGCATTTTCCACCACGTCAACTCTAAACGATTGCAAACCCACAAAACTCAATGTAATAAAGACACTTTTACATTAAGTTTAATTTTATATTGTAATGTAAATTATTATTATTTAAATCTATATATTTACAAATAGGTTATTTCGATATGTAATAAAATGCCAGAGAGAATTCACATCTGAAGTGTCGCTATTTCACTGTGGGTAGTACTTATACAAGTTCTGATAATTGGCAGATATGAATGTTGTAATACATCAAGTGGCCACTTAACCCAGCCTGTTAATGTCTAGATCTACAAATTCCCTTCCAAACTACTCGTCTTTCTTGAGACGAAAATTAAAATAAAGGGGTCCGCGAACCGCAGCACAACGCAATCAACAATATGGATTGATTCCGCCACGAAGAGACTCTCTGGTAACTTCGTCCGAACGAGAATCGGAAAATGGAAGAGGGACTTACCAGAGCTGGACTCAACAAGGGCGGGATATGAAGCTGAAGGACCACCAGGAAGGGCGAAGTATCCTGGAATACCCTGGAACACCACGTCGAACTGGCGCGGCGGGACACAAATGAGGGGCACAGCACACTTTACTCACTTTGGTCGAGGGGTTTCGGGAGTTGGAATCTGGGAAGCTTGGAGATGGATGGCGAGTATCACGAGGGTATAACGAGGGTGGATAGAACGAAGGAAGATCAGGTTCACGAGAAGGACGGATGTTTGTGAGGTCAATGTTTGCGCTGAGCGAATATTCGAGACTGAATTTTAGTTGGAAAACAGGTGACAAAAACGGAATGGAATGGGTGAAGGTAGGCGATACATTTTGGGAGGAATTCGAACTACCTATACCAGAGAGTATCAATGATGGCCAAACCATGGATAGTATGAAACATAAAATTATGAAGTTAAACAACTTTTGTTTAATTTTTAATTTTTTAATTCGCCAGCATAAAAAATTGATTTTTCCTAAGATTAGGGGCGTGCCAATGGAGTTGTTTATATTTAATTTAGGAATGAGGATTACTAAAAACCATCACGCCATTTCCCCTAAGAAGTAGGCAGAGAGGATAGAGCGCCATACTACCCTGTTCTGGCACACTTCGCTTCCTCCACGCTTATAACTTATACATCCTCTAAAGCATGAATGTCAATTATTCCTACTTTTCACATGTTTATTTTCAAGTTCTCGTTGTACTTGATCATGCCATGCCTTTTTCGGCCTTCCTCGACTTTTACATCTAGGGATAATCGTATCATATATTCTTAAAGCCGTTCTTTCAGCATTCATTCGCTCCACATGACCTAACCACTGTAAAATACATTTTTTTAATTGTGTCCGTGATGCTAAATCTCTGCATTGTATACTGTACTCATTATGACATTCGTCCGCCTATCGTACAAAGTTTAACCACTGATTTAATCAACTGAAAGATGGCTTTAAACAGCATTCTAAAAATCGAAAACACAAATTTAAAATAGAAACACTATAACTAGAAAACTCCTGATTTGGGTAATTATTATGATTATCTGTACAAAGGAAAACTGTAAATGGGGGGGAGGGGGATTTAGGGGAGGTGGCAAAAACAGAAAACTTAATTTGAAGTAGACTTTTTAGAATTATAGTTTATAATATTCATAAAATATTTTTTTCGTTATAAGGTATCTACAAAAACAATCATGTTTGTTAGTATCATGTTAAAAAACAAATAACATTAAACTTAATAATAAATACAGGGTGTAACAAAACTCGATGTACAAGCGGGAAACCAGTGAATCTACATCAGATTTGGAGTCGATTTTGTAGAATAAAATTTTTTGATTTGACCCTTAGTTTTCGAGAAAATTGAGTACGAAGTTGATTTTTTTTTCGAATTTTTTTGCAAGTTGTTATCAAATATCATGTATTTACTCAAATTTATACTATCCATATAGAAAACAAAATTAAAAAACGCGTTTTAATAAGAATTGGAGCAATTTTACTTAATCTGCCATACCTACTTATGAAAAGTTTTTGTGAGAACAAAAATTGTTTTTTTTTTCAAGCTCTCAGATTAAAAAGTCATATTACAAAATCGTCTCCGAATACATGTAGATTTACTGGTTTCCCGCTTGCGCATCGAGTTTTGTTACACCCTGTATACATGATTTTTATGGTAAATAATTATTCATGAGAGTCACCTTAGCGTTTATTCCATAAAATGAATAAAAAAAAGTTTTATTGATCTACAGCTGATCCAAGGTTCAAATTTGTTGAATGAAGATGATTTGATCTGTCGCGTTTGTAATCTGCACAATAACTTACTGAGTATGCTCTACCTATATCTACTTTGTGATTCAAATGAGTCGTCAATGAGGCAGTTAGTTGACGTATTACTATTACATACATGGACTAACCTATCGATCGAGGACAATAATCGCATTATGAAGGAATCTATATGTACCAACATGGTTGATTGTTACCTCATATGTGCAATCATGTGTATAAACTGTATTAATTTCTAACGCTAACTGAACCTTGCAACTTGTCAAGGCAGCTTGGAAACACACAATAGGAGGGTAATTAATAAATTATAAAGGCACCTTAATGCTGTATATGTAGGTGAGTATTTTGTACCGATATTCAGTACAATCATTTGTTAAACTTAATTTGCTTAAGTCAAATAAACTGATTAAAAAATTCCATCTAAATTGAATTATTAAAAAAGCCATAAATGTGTAGCAAAATGATCAAGCATTAACTTAGTATACCGATGCAGTGCCCTATGTACATTAAGGGAAATAATTTTTTAAAATACTTAATAGAGTGATCCGTTCCATGAATACGTTCTAAGATAAACCATAAAATAAAAGAATAATTTCTGTTTCAGACTTAAGCTTTTTCAAGCTTAAAAGAGAGACGCGTGCTGAGAACTTGGTTGCTAGAGCGCGAATTATTATATTGAGTTTTAGAATTGTATTTTTTTTTTATATGTATTTTATTTTTTTTTGTGCGCTAGGTATGTATTGTGTAGTTTTATTTATAGTTGAATTTGTATTTATGCACCTGCTGACGAGTTGCAGTAGGCAACTCAGTAGGACATGTTTTGTTTTCTTTTATGTAAGTATATATTGAAATTTAAAAAAAAAAAAAAAAAATCGTTCTTTTTGCATTAATTTATAAATCTATATTTTTCACATTAGGTCTCATATTCCGGATACCTTTATATCTGAATATTTATAATTAATAGTCTGAAAGCAAACACATTTTTTCACTGCAATAATATCGGAATTAAAAATTGATAAGTAATTAACATCACCGAAGAAATATAAAGCTAAACTGGAAAATAATATAACCAACAAGAAAAAAAATCGAGACGGAATATGAAAATAATAATAGGTATTGCGTGCTAGTGTTTTTACCCCTAAAAACGTAAATTTATTGATAAGATAAATAAATTAGTAGAATTATTTAAACGAAAGTTATCAAATTTCAAAATCCCAAAAGAGTGTTTTCTTTAAAATATTTCTGGAAACTTTTATTGTCGTCGCGTCATCTGTTGACGAAGTCCAAAAGCTCGTTTGATGATTGAGCTGTTATTCAGGTCAGCCTTGATTGTGAAGATATTCCAAGTCATGTGCAATGAGACACTACTTTACTAAGCTAACTTCCACCTAGCGTACATAGGTTATATCATAGTAAACCTACACTTAAAGGATATCCGGATAAAGAACGCGTTGCAAAACGAATTCGTTATGTGAAGTGTCTCATCTACTTTACTTTATGATAATGTTAATACTGAAATTTACATTTCAATGTATTTTACCTCTCTTATGGATTTGATATTACGAGCAATATTACTCGGTAAAGCTTTCAATGTTATTAAAAATTTTCGTTTGGCGAATGTAGTAATTTATCTTCTCATATACAAATATTTAAAAGATATACGATTATCTAATGTAATATTAAAATTCTCTCACGTAAATGTTCTATGAAATGTTAATGCTAGAATACATTGTTTATTGATTAAGTTTGTCGTGGAGTAAAGCGCTTTTGGCTGCCACTAATGTGGTCGCTGGTTCTATTCGCGATGCGATCAATATGAGATATTGATTTAAATGTGTTTTTCAGTATAATAATAATTACGATACACTGCTCATGGTATTTCAATAAAGTGTTCAATGCACCATTAGGGAAAGTAGTAGTAGTAGTAGTTATATAATTATCAATATACAATATACATATGTACATAGTAGAAGGTATTATATTATGCAGTCGCACTTATTTAATTGGCATTAATATTAGAAGATTCAGTAAAAAGTTTGAACCTTAGAAAAGCCGTAATTATTTTTTAATGGAAAAAATATTTTTTCAAAAGCTATAAATAAGAACTATTACGAATAAAACCAGCAAGAACTTTGTTTCAATAAATTCTTCACATTTTCAGCCTATGAAAAAATCGTTTTACTTTAGAAGTAGGTACTTCAGTAGATTAACGAAAGATGTACTTATTTATTAATTAGGTACCCATTTAATTTTTACATTGACATCTATAAATTTCAATGCAGAAAATTTGTTTTTCACAAAATTATACGAGTCTAACCTTTTTTCTAAAATAAATATATTGTGCGCTTTTACTGCTACAACTTCTAACACTACTTTCCCTCATCCGCATCTAATGGTGCACGGGGTACTGAATTGGTACGCGTACAGTAAATACTGAAAATTTGTCACATGAAGGCAAGATGATCAGTCTTACGCTTCAGAGCCAGTCCAAGATATCATATAATATAAAAACATTTTATGACAAAATTACATTTAAATGAATATTTCATATTGACCCCCATCGGAAATCGAACCGCTTTCGTGGTACCCCAACGGGCTACCACTATATCACTATCTTGCCTTAATCTAACAAATGATCAAGATTCGCTGCTCTTGTAGTACCAATGCAGTGCCTATGCACGTGAAAGTTGTAGTAGTAACGATGGTAAAATTTGGCTAAATTTCCAATATACATAATTAAGGGATGATATCACTTACACCAGCTAGATCCGGTCTCCCGCACACCGCGCCCGTCTTGGGGTTCCACAGGAACCTCTTGAAGCTCTCCTTCTTGGTGATATTCTCCGGGGTCCTGTAGTACTGCGTGAAGTGGTCGATGCTGTTCAGGTCGCTTATCCGCTTGTCC
>JAGVSP010001422.1:0-49540 GCA_022494985.1 Micrasema minimum
GATCTCAGCTCTTAACTGATAACACAGCTTAGATTTTTGTCTTAATGTTAATTTTTTTAAATAATAAAATGTAACTTTCTTACCTGAAGGTGGAAAAAAACGTTTACAAAATTTGGTTTACTGTTTACTGGGTCGAATAAATATTAACACTCTAGGTATAGATACAATGATATTATCAGTCATTCTTTACTTTAACGTTAACACAAATTATATTATCAGCTATCTTACATAACGTTCATATTTTACTATCATATTAACTCAGTGTAGATTCATTTCATGACTGAAATTTAATCATCATCATCATATAATATCCGCTCCCTATGTGGATCATATGGATTCCACAAACTGCCTCCAAGCCAAGCGATTGATACTTAGAGCCTGAGTTATTTAATATATTCAACAAGTATAGAGAAAAGATAAAAAAAATCACAGTTGTAGTTTACATTTGTTAAATCCTCTTGAAAAAATAGTCGTTCGCTTTCGGACTTGAATCTGAGACCATCTGATTCCGCGTCAGGTGCTCTGAGAACGAAGCTAAGCGACTAACACCTTTAACTGGGAAAATAACGAATATACCTAGCAACAATGTCAACTGACACCCTCTATGGTCAACTGCATGAACCAACCAACTTTTTATCGAAATTTAGTTGAAATAGTAAAGCTTTCATATGTCGACTATAGTAGGCGGCTGGACCCTATTTTTAAATCAACGCTTCTTTCTCAGACAAACAATGTAAAAATTAAAAAAAAAAATTTTTTATATCATGTCTTAACTAAATTTCGGTTAACCGAAATTAACAGGAGTATGCATTAAAAATAATTAATATGTGTAAACTCAATAGTGGAAATAAATAACTAAAACATAACAGAAATAGTTTACTGATAGATAATATAATGTGGTGTACCCACCCCAAGAAAGTTAAAAATTAATAGCCCTAAAAACATTTCGTAGACAGAATTTGAAGAGGTAAAATGCTATGTATCTATACCTACTAACCGTAATGACAATGCTCTCTGATTGGTTGGAAATCTACCAGCTTCTAGTAAAAGCAGTCACAAATTCCTACCATGTGATTATCCTAACTAACTAACTAACCATAACGCCATTTCCCCGTAGGGGTAGGCAGAGAGGATAGAACGCCATACCACTCTGTCCTGACAGACATCCTTTGTTTCCTCTACATTCATACATCTTCTCATGCACATACGCCGATTATTTCGACTTTTCACGTAACCATTTTCAAGTACTTGACGTATTTGGTCATGTCATGTCTTTCTCGGCCTTTCGCGGCTTCTACATCCAGGCGCACTTGCATTTAAACTTATTTTTAGCCGTTCTTTCATCACTCATTCGCTCCACATGACCAAACCATCGTAAAAGCCCTTTCTTTATTTTGTCGAAATGCTTATCTCAGCCTTGCACTCTGCTCTAATTTCGACATTTGTACACCTATCATACATAGTCTTACCACACATTCGCCTGAGAGATCGCATTTCAACAGCATTCAGTCCCATATGATTATATGATTATCAAATAATTATCCCCTTATACTATAATAGATTTTATAAACATTCTTGACCTGCCAATTAATTTTAAGATACAATTATGACTTATCAATCAGGATTGAATAATCCGTTGTGAAAACCTGCCTTGATTCGGATTATTCCCAAAGTTTTCGCGCCCGAGGCAGATTTGGCATGTGGAGATTGCGTTTCGGGGGCTGTCATTGCGTTTGGCCCCTTTAAATTAAAATTTTATGCATGAAGCAGCGTAGATTTTATTTTTCATCCAACAAAATTGACGTTTTCTGCTAAATATAGAACGCAGCAATAACTAAATCAACGTTGCGAGTTTTCGGACGAAAAAAGTAGGATCTACACAATAATCGGCTTGTAAATCGAAATTTTCTGTGAATGCAGAAAAATAATACAAAAAATCACAAAACCAGGAGTGCAATCCGTTTGTAAATCCGACAACTAATAAGCGAGATATAACCATTTGTAGTTTTTATTCCACATACGATCCGTGACGTCACCAATCGCCTATCATACAAAATCTTTACAAAAATTAAACTTTAAATTTTTTTTCTGTTATAAATTTTTCTTGTACGAACTCCGCACACTTAAATACACTTAAGACTATACTCATACATCAGCCCTGAAAATGGACACTGCAATGCGCTCCGAAACGTCGGCAACACAAAGCCCACAAATACGGCATAATAACCCAGAAAATCATAATCTGTGAACAAATGTTTATTAAAAATTAAGCAGAAATAAAAATCTTAAGTAATTTGACGCCCGACACGGCAAAGCGCTTGCTTCAAATTTATTAAGAGCGACTCCAAGAACGTTACAATCCGAAGATTTGTTAGAAAAATGATTTGTGTGAAATGTAAGAATTTTCCAGTAGGTACATACGAAATGAACCTAATGGTAGGAGACTTCTCGTGCCAGAATTTCAAGGCAACTAATCTAGCAAAGTGCCTGAGTCTTCTTGTTTCACATATGGACGACTCAATGCATCAAACTGAGCCTCGAGTAATCCCAGCTCTGGGAAGAGGTTTTACAAAGCCTCGCGCAAAATGGCGCTGGGATTAATAAAGATAAGATTAAAAAATTAAAAATAATCAGCGGCCTCCATAGTGTAACTAATAGCTAAGGGTGAAAGTCATAAAAGTTGCAGGTTCGACTCCCGGTGAGTACAAAAAACAAAAGTGATTTTTTTCTGTGCCTCGCATGTCGAGGTAGTTAATATAAATAATTTGTTAATCCATTTCTTTGCTTAATATATGGCTAGTTGAATAGATTAGTCAATAATAACAGTATGTAAATATGAATATGTTTTTCTACAAGACAAATATGCAAATAGAAATAATTATGTAATGAATGAAAAATAGACATTTATAGAAAATTACTCAGTTGAGATTTAAAAATAACGCCCCGAAAATATTTCGAAAGGTTATAAGCTTAGTTTACAAATATATTTTTATTAAAATACAAATACCACATATTTGTTATTAAATATAAAAAGTTTCTTAAATATAAATTAAAATAATACCATCTAAAAGATAATATAAGATATTGTTAGAAAACCTTGTATGGAGTCCTTCTAGCATTATATTGAATGTAAAATACTATCACCATTGTCACCTACTAGCATTTCACTGTATTTATACAAGTTCTGATAATTGGCAGATATGGATATTAAATACTAGGCAAAATGGGGAATGTTGTAATACACCGTGTCCCACGATGAGACCGCGAAACTCCGGAGGGTGATTGTTCATGGTATTCTGAGAAAAAAATCCTTATAAAGTTTTTTGATCCGGGCATTTTTAATAATTAATTTTAAAAAAGTATTAATAAAAAGCGACTATGTAATACTGGCTTCTGTTTGAAATGCTAGCGGTGGCGGGGTGGCGGTGGGCGGTGGGCGGGGAGGAGTGGGGGTCCGCTCTGGTCACCGAACGAACATTCAAAATTCGAATTTCATATCTGAAATTGGTGCAGGTCACGTGGTGTTAGCCAGTTCAAAAATGGACGGTATTACACGCGTGAATTTTTATTCATATTTTAATCATTTTTTTAAGAAATTAGGATTTTTTTCTCAGAATATCATGAATAATCACCCTCTGGAGTTTCGTGGTCTCATCGTGGGAAACGGTGTATATCAAGTGGCCACTTAACCCAGCCAATGACAGGTTATAAGCCCTTTAAACACCTAGATATCCGTGTTTCCTTCCAAACTTCTCGTCTCTGTTGAGATGTCTTATTGTAATTTACTATAATGTCCTTTACTTAGCAGTCAGTAAAGCAGAAGTATTGTTATTATTTTTTAAATCTTTATGTTGAACAGTACATTGAATTACAACCCTTGTAAATACTTGGCGTTTTCTGTAAAAATTGGTGTAGGAACCAACCATTTTACACCACGGTAGAATGTTAAGTGAATGTGTATTCCGTGGTTTCTGACAAAATAAGAAAAAACCCCTTTTGTTTTAAGTTTCATTCTCTCACTTTGGAGAAACTCATGAAACGATTCACATTGTTTGAAGAGTTGTTTCATTACAAAAAAATTCATGTAGGTATTCAACATAATTTTTAAAATTGAGTATTACAATCTACAATTTTTATTTAAGTCTCCACCGGAGCCCAGACACAAAATTCTTAATTTTCAAAATTGTATTACGGATTTGTTGACAGTCACAAAGCTTTAAAAAAATTATCACTGTTACCTACATACCTCAAACTATTTTCTAGGGATATTTCATAACCGATTTTTGAATTGTGTATTGATTTTTTTTTTTAAAACGGTGTACCCTGTTATTTGGGTCATTTTTTCATTTCTCGGGACGACTATAGGTGGCAGCAAAATAAAAAAAATAATTGTTCAGGTGCTCTTTAGTTACTAATAATTCAAGGAAATCAAAGAAAACCAGTTTTTATTTTACTGTCTTCCTTTTCGGTAAAAAAAAACATTTTGCGGCCATATTTAGTGAACACATACCAAAATACTATTTTTTTCTACCGTTGCCGTTGGTATATCTCTTAATGATTTTTATTCGTAGATTGTTGTAAATCTCAAACTTATTTAGCTTATCTAAATTTGTGAAATCCAAACTTGGTTCTATTATACTAATTATGTAAATATTCAATTATGTTTAGTACTACAATGTGTTATGTATAATACTGCAATGCCCTGACTCGACACGGACTATCTAGTGAGTCGGGGCCAGATCATTGGCATGGGTCTCTACTGATTGAGTCGCCATTCCATAATTGTGATTTTATTAAATGTGAAATGTAAAAAATAAAAATAAAAATATTAAAATAAAATTATAAACGTCAAAATTAAATAAGTCATAAAAAATGATAATTTCAGAGATGTGGATTTTTGAGTCTTAATTCAAAATAATTCCGGCAGTATGGTTGTATCACAATAAAAACACAAATTTATGGCCACATATCCAGCTTACAGGCAAGTTTTCTGCTTAATAGTTTAGATTAATTACATTTAATGTTTCAGGCGTTAAATTGATTAAGGGCGCCATGATAAGTATTATCTTCCATGTTCCTAGTTGGCGGGAACTATTTTAACACATTCCATCCGGTGGCACCTTCGCCTTATCAGATTCACGTTACACATTCGGGACCAGAAATATTTCCCAACTCTGGTTATCTCACGCGTGAATCTTTAGGGAAAGTGTGAAACGTACCAGAAACTTTGATTTATGTTCGAATGTGTTAAGCTGTTACATTTCGCATCATAAATGCAATACTGCACTAAGTTCAAATTTGTCGAAAATTAACTGAGAATACAACGTTATAGATCATACCAACCGCCACATTTCTGTCTAAGAAACGTGTTTCTATCTTTTTCCTATGAGAGATATTAAATTTAGAAAATCGATTTTAATGAAACAATACCGAAATAAAATAATATTTTAGCGATTTCCCAAAAGTTGTCATTTTTTAGTAAGGTAGCGGAGTTAAGTATTCACGGTGCGATTTGTATCCAAAATATCATCGTTTTGGTTGCAAAAGAAAAAGTTGGTAACTACAATTCGTCGCCTGAGTGCAGAACTTATAAGTAACCCAGGTACAACTTTTCACAGGACCAACGCAGAGATTTTATTTTACATACAAATGTATGGGACCGATATCATGTTTTTTTAAAATTATGTTTAACGTTTCTTTTATTAGATTATGGACATTTTTTTCACCGAAATAAGATTGCTTCTGTTGAAATTTTTTCATTCTTAACTCCATTTTTAGCGAATTTTAATAGTTGTGACAGTTTAAAGTTGGTCTGTACAAATCGAACACTTAACTCGTATTTTATTACAACAAAGAGGTATTTAAACATTTTGAATCGGTTTCGACTTTTCTTAGACCAAGATGATGATTATTGGATTCCATCCAATTGGAAGTACCTCAGCCCAAAAGTATTAAGAATTTTTTATTGTCTTAGTGGTCTCTGTAGCCTCGAGGAGAAGAACTATCAGGATCATTTTCACGGATGGAGGAGGGGCAGGATTGTATGTGAATTGTGTGAGTAAACCTATATATTTTAGTTAAGGTTAAAATATTTTTGGCGAATAATTGTTTGTAATAAGAAATTTTGCAAAATTTTGTCTGTATGGAAACCTTATGGATTATTATAATTATGGACTTTTGTGGAACATTAACTACATAATTATTAAAATGTGTCGTTCGCACAACCCCATCAATTATTACCATAATTCAAGATAGACTGACACGTGTTAAAATTTGTTAAAGTTTATTTATATTCATTTAGGATGTTACGATTTTTTTCTAAAATATGTCATTTTAATTCGGAATATTATTATGTAAAATTTATTTCGGTTTTTTAGTTCCTTTTCAGTTTTTACTCATTTAGATTGGCCGATAACCTAAAATCACACCAGAAAAATCAACGATTTCATATTTTTAGCATGTTCATACCTAACCTTTTTTCTCTATAAATATTTCCATTTTTTCTTCCTGATGCGAACATCCGTGAAGTTCATAATAATATTTTGATTTTCCACCGCTGAAGTATTTCGGGTGGTTTGAGGATCTTCGTAGAAATGATGCGGAAGTTCTTGTGATGACGATGAACCCGACGCGATTCTAACGCGACAGGCAGACAGTACAAATTAATGTAGCTGTACAACAAACATTTGTTCCTATGATTTCGTGAAAAGTTACTTAGCTCAGATGTTAAATATTACATATTTTCTGACAGCTGTTTTAGCTGTATTTTCATTTGAATGATTCTACAAAGTACTACGTTGATAATAATTACACAATTTTATATAAAATAATAAATTTTCTCCATCAATAAATCATAAAACCTTTTCTTTTTATATTAAATTTTTGGACTAAAAAAAAAAAATACGCAATCTGGATTATTATTTTAAAAACAGCCTAAGCGGCTTGTGTTTGAAAATATTAATCAAGTCATACGCACGGGGGTGGAAGAACTTTTTCAATCCGGCGATTTTCTCTAGACTCCAAAACTCCTATTCGTTTTAATTAAAATTCACATATTTTATTTATATCATTTATTGATATTCTGTCGTAACAGCTCAATTTTAACTGATGCGATTCAAAAAATTAATTACAATAGATCGATTTTAAAAAGCACGGGAGATATTAGCAAAACTGTCTATTCATGGGAAGTTTACACCCTTTCAATTTTACATTTACAAATAAAAATTTAAAATCAGCTCTTTTATTACTTTCTATTCTATTATATATTTTGCATGTGGATATATAAACCTAAAACGTCTTCTCTATAATATCGTTGGTTGTTACCCGGCCAAAATTCTCCTTCTAATTTCTTTCACAAGTTTATTGCCCTTAAGCTCTGAAAAGTACCCTCTGAAGATTTCTTCTAAAATGTAAAAAAAATCTTGCGATTTTAAAAATATACATTTATTTAAAAAAATTTAAGTCTTACTGTATCCATGAATTATGGGAGAGCTATCATTGTGATATAAAAACACAGCTAACAGCGTGATCACAAATTGTATGTATGTAGTTATACCAAACCTCAAATGGTATTGTAGTAAAATTACCCTTTTTGAAACTTCTAATAATACGTAAGCCACAAAGGTTGTGGAAAACTCATTGTAAGCTTCAAAGATTAATGTCTCTCTCTCTCTCACACAATTGTGAGTTGGAATAAGAAAGAAAAACGTGACTGATTCAAAAGCTTTGTATAATTCAATCAATCAGCAAAACTAGCATAGAGTTACAGAGATTACGGTTACAATACAATTACGGTGTAATTTCATTTGACAAATTACAACAGGTTACAGTACGCTCTCGTATCGAATCGGTGCATAGTTCTAAATTGCTTCATTAACGTTGTTAAAATATAAAGAGAAAACGCAACTTCAGGGCATGTTTTCTAAGGGTTGAAAATGTCTATTTAATATAAAACGAGCCATTTCACTTTGTTTTATTATTCTGTTTAAACAAAACGTTGTAAAATTAATATCCGGTATTTTTATTTGTTTATTTAGGATGAGCTATAGTTCGTTTCAGTTTATTTATTGTTTCGTGTACTAATAGGTAAAATATTTTTTCTTCGAAGAAAACACATTTTTACTATTTTTTTCTTCTTTCATTTCCGTACTTTGAGATGCCCGAAAATAAAACATTCGTATTTTCTTTACGAATATTTTGACGATGATCGTTATAAAACTCAATTTTATTTTATTTGTAAAACAACTATTAGTGTTTTCACAATTTTATTTGTATTTGAAAATTGTACATAGACTTTAAAAAAAAAAATAAAACCAATATAATTTTTTCCCTCTCCAATGGGGGGGGACATACACGTGCCGTAAGGATAAAACAATTTTGCATTTTTACTGTAATGAGTATATATCCTACTTACAATTACTAAAATTTCAAATAAAAAAAAATTAAAAGCTTATTTTAAACTTAAGTAAGTTCGAATTTACTTTACCAAATAATTTCCTGTTATTTCAATCTTTTTAAGTAATCAAAAAATTTTATATAAATAATATAATGGAATTTAATGTAGCTTTTTTTTTTTTTAAAGGGTAAATTATTTCCCTTTGTTGATGGATGTATCATTTTCAACATGTTTATGTTGATAACAAAACATGCATGTATTCAATTTTGGTTCTTTCTGCCACAGTTTAAACTTCTTAAAATTTCGCAATAAAAAGATAAGAACTTAGTGAGAGATCATAAATAATTATATTTTTGTATAAATGTAAATATTATTTATTCGGAGGATAGCAACACTACCTATGTTATAATGAAAGGGTTTGAAGGTTCAAAAATGTGGATTATTTCCAGCAATGCAAAGGTTTGCCGAGTTTTATTTATAACATCAAGCATCCATGTGTACCGTCATTTTTAATTATTAACACAATAAAAAGTGCTGTCTGTATATTCTCTCCTCTATTTATGAAATAAAAAAATATTTTATGAAGCAATTCCCCTATGCATGCGTGCGTAGAATGTTTATCAAATGGGATATTCTAAAACTTGTGTTTGTTTTTTTGTTTTAATTTTTTTCAAAGAATGTTATATCTTTATTTTTAAGTGTGTTATTCAAAAACTACCGGGGGAAGATGACACAACCTAAATTTAAAATTTGAATATGATATTTCCCATTTTCAATGATAGGAGTACAATATATTATAGGTGTTGGGTATATGGCGCTGTTAAGGGACGTGTGCAAGATAAATATTTTTAATTAATATTAACTCTACTCGAGTATCTAATATCAAACATTAATCGCAAGGTAGTTTCCCCACGATATATTTAATTTAGATAAGTCAAATAATAAATCATTCCACTGCGAATGAATTGCATAATTTTAAGAATTTTGCAAATACGTTTTCTGTTAATTATTTCCTGAATAAGGCTTTTCATTTTTTAACACGATCACCAGCAAATTAATAGGAAATACGCATATCATTTTTGTCCATGAACTTAAAATAATTTATGCATAAAATACCTTTCTATCAAAATATATAGGTATGTTGTACCTTTCTCAATATGTCTTTCTATATTTTTGACGATTTTTCTAAAATATCCACATAATTTCATTAGAAACTGTCCATTTATTACAAATTTTATGTAAATAGCATACATTGGGATCATCGTTAATTTCCTAGTGAAAATAATTCGATTCAATGTATTTTATACACAGCAACTACCATAAAACAATACAGAAAAATATTTACAAAATAACGTTAAATCCATTAGTAAAATATTTTAATTATATTCTAGGTATATATGAAGTAAAGGCACATTGTTCTCAACGATTACGTAGTCGAAATATTATTTTATATTACAATAAACAACTTTTAATTATTTAATTAATTGGATCTGTTGAGTTTATACAATAGAAAATGCTTCGTTAGATTCTGAAGACGTAGAGGGATTTAGAAATAACCAAACACAAACGCAAAAAATATGTGTTTACATTACTTTCCAAAGCTGATTGTTTATACAATTTCATATTTATAACATACCTAATGTACTCTCTACACTCAGCGAACATTCCATTATGTTTTTTAATGAAAACAAATAAAGTTTAGAAATTCTCTACTGGCCATATGTTAGAAATTATTGAGAAAACTTAGTAATTATCGGAGTGAAGATTATACGTGTCGAGATAAAGATAACAAGCTTATTATTATAACAGCAGTTTGGGGTTTGAAGGGAAAAACGTATTTTGTCGGTTCATAAACGGTCGTATCATAAACATACGTTATATAATTAACATAGCCACCTTCAACTGCAAGTCGGTCAAACGATCAACCAAAGGCATAAGGGTCATCTGCGAAAATCTGGACATTTGTCTACTGCAAGAAACGTGGCTTCTGTCCCATGATCTCAGTTATTTAGACAATATCCATCCAGACTTCGTAGCGTTTGGCACATCAGCGGTGGATACTTCGGAGAAAATTCTCATAGGAAGACCATACTGACGTGGCTTTACTTGTGAGACAGAATGTGTTTAGTAATAATTCTTTAATTAATTTCAAAAGTCCAAGGATCATAGGACTTTAAGTACTAAGTAAAGGACGGAATGTTTTAATTTTTAATGTGTATATGCCTGTGAACCAACCTGACAATTCGGGAGAATTTACAGGTGTGCTAGGTGAATCATATTCTGAAATAGAAGAAAGAGAAGTCGATCAAGTTCTTATTTTAGGGGATTTTAATGCAAATCCCAAGGATATTCGATTTTGATCTTACATTTCTTCTTTTTTTTTTTTTTTTGTCTTTATACCTACTGTATCAAAGATGATACGAAATTAACTTATATTATTATTATTAGGGGAAGGTATTTAGTGAAATTCTTAGTAGTAATGTATACGGAATTTTATTTTAATAGCTTTGTGCTAGATAATCAGCGCATACAATTATTATTAATAATGATTTTAAATTATTGTGATGTTTATACACTACGCATTTCATATTAGTCGCCAGGAAACGAGCGGTCACGGCCATCATTTGTGTTTAGGTTCTAGTGGAACAAAGTAGTCCATTTTGTAAATATTAATTGTTATTAAATTGAGAAATCTACAAAGGGAATTTTTAATAATAAACTAGTTAGAACCTAAGTTTAGTTTAAAAAAAACACACACGACACCGCAATAACATAGAGAATAAAATAAATAATAAGTACAAAAGCATAAAATAGAAGAATTTGTGATAAGAAGATGTGTACTTTTTGTCAAATCTTTTTCTTGAGTTACAATAAAAAAAGTACAAGAAGATAGTTTTTTATCTCTATCTAGTCTTAAATTTAGATACTTAATATAGAATAATGAACTTGTCCTTTAATGATCACATTTTTTAACATTAATAAATATTTTCGCACTTTACAAAAGCAAAACTGTTGTTTAAAGCTAAAGCAGATAAAAAAATACACCTGCTTTAACTGCAATCAAAAAACTGAATACACTAGGATTACAATAAAAATATATTCCATATTTCTTTTATAAATATAGGTGAAAGAATGAATATAGGTTTATCGATTTGGCAGAGGCAAGGTATATCTACAAATAGCACAAGGAAGGTTTATCAGAGGTCTGGGGGTAAATAATGGAACAATGAACAAATAATTCAAAAGGGTTGCTCCTGGAGGCATCCATAAATCGGGCTGTTGATTGAAATCTGAGACTAGCAAATTTATTATTGTCTTCTTAGCAAATCCAAACGACAAATTGACGAATTCACTACCGCACACTAAGAAAAATGGTTGGTATAGGGAATTAAAGCGATTTTTCTCAAAAATTGCTTTTTTACGGATAGTAACTTTAAAAAGAAATCACTTTATTTTTATTATTAATAATATCATATAATTCTACTACTTTCCTTTGTCCGCACATAATGGAGCATACCTACTGGTAGGTGCACCAAGTGTGGTGTATCTAGATTTTTTTACATGAAGGCAAGATTATCAGCCTTACGCTTAAGTGCAAGACCAGGGAAACCATATTTCATAAATATTTCATATACCTACATCACGAGGTGGAATAATCATCATCATCATTCCATATCCACTCCATATGTGGACCATATATATGGATTCCACAAACTGCCTCCAAGCCAAGCGATCAGCCGCCAGTTCCCGTGGAGTTATAAAAAAGATTTCCCGAATTAGGAACTTAATTAAGAATAAAATATTCAAAATGTCATTTTTTCAAAAATTATACCACCGAAATTGGTCAAGCCAGAATAAGTACTTCATTTTGCAAGGATTATCTATGGTTAGGCCAATATGTGGGTACCCACTAATTTTTTGCATTCATGTTCCAATGTGGTTCGATAACATATGTATAACTCCGCTACGCTCCTCGAGTCAACTTCTTCACTCTGTCATCGCCGCCGCTATATAAGTTTTTCGCTGTTTATTTGTGTTTTTCTCTTCATCTGTGTGTGCCATCAAGTTTAATGTCCATCACCGCCGTCGGGTTCATCAATTCGTCCGCCGCTTCGCAGTCACGAGAAGATCAGGGAAGAATCTCAGGTTTGTGGACGCCTTTGCATCTGATTTATCCTGGGTATTTCTTGTATTTATGAAGTCATTGATATATTGGCATAACATATTACATAGCGCCCACGTAAACGCCCGCTGTTGGAAATTTGTCTGACAATATTAGGTATTTGATTTTTGTGATTATTTCTTTACTTTCCGAATTTATCATCCCCGCCTGGAGTGGAGATGATATATTAATTGAGATGATAATTTATCATCCGTATTTACACGCCAATCCAGAAATATTCTTCCTCCCTCCTTTCCCTTATTTGCACCTAACGATACATAAGATTTCAACGTCTACTACTTTTACTACTACTTTCCTTATCCGCACCTAATGGTGCTTAGGGCACTGCATTGGAACACCAAGTGCAGTGTATCTTAATCATTTGCATTACTGAAGGTAAGATGATCAGTCTTGCGCATCATTTCCATTCCAAGGTTATACATATGAAATATTAGTATGAAACCACATGTAAACAAATATTTCATGTTGACCCCCTTCGAAAATCGAGCCCGCAACCTTATGCACAGTAGCCAAACGCGCTTCCACTATGCCAAGGGGCGGAAAAAAATTAAAACATCGACATTCGACATATTCAAAATACAAAATATGTATTCTACTTAAAGTGTATGAAATTTCATGTCAGCATTTATATCAACATGTTCATTATTAACGTATGTGATATTTTGATATTAAACATCTGGAAAGTTTATCCTGAAATAAAACAGACTGTTCTAACTATCTCTCCCAAACTTTTTACTCTAGTTTTAGAACATCTTTGTAAAGGTTTGGAATGGGAAAGTATGGGTGTAAACATAGATGGAACTAAACTGAACCATTTGCGCTATGCGGACGACATCATAATTATTGGATCGACTATCCGAGAGGTAGAGAGGATGCTTACGGACCTCGCTGCTCTCTCCGAGAGGATAGGTTTAAAGATAAACAAATAAAACCAAAGTTATGAGTAATGTCAATACGCCTATAGTCATTAACGGCACAGTTATTGAAAATGTAGCGTTTGGGAATGTATCCCACATTATAAGAGTCCGATTCCTAACAACCTTAAAAGGCAGGTATTTAACATGTGCATACTTCTAGTGCTGACTTATGGGGCTGAGACATTGACACTGACTATCCAATCGGCCAATAAATTCCGTGTAGCGCAAAGGGCAATGGAGCGAAGCATGCTCGGCATCAGTTTACGAGACCCAATGTCACTAACGAGGAGATAAGAAGACGGACTAGAGTCATAGACGTCATAAAAGCTATCTCCCAGCTGAAGTGGACATGGGCTGGACATGTGGCACGCCAGAATGAGGACGATGGACGAAGCGCCTGCTGAACTGGAGACCTAGAGCTGCAAGGAGACCTGTAGGAAGACCACCAAGAAGATGGACAGATGATATAAAAAGTACTGCAGGATCCAGATGGCAGCTCGAGGCCAGGACAGAAAGCAGTGGACCAATATGGGGGAGGCCTATGTCCAGCAGTGGACGAACACTGGCTGATGAAGAAGAAGAAGAAGAAAACAGACTGAAAAATGTGCCGTGAAAATAAATTTATTTAGAAATAAACGGTGAAATTATATGATATTTATTTTATAAAAAAGCTTATTAACTGTTTACTGCTACTACTCTCCTTTATCTATACCTGATGGTGCATAGGGCACTGCATAGGTACACCAAGTGCAGTGAATCATGATTATTTCGTGATTATTTATTATATAAAGGCAAGATGATCAGGGTTTTATAGTATTTTGTCTTCATAAACTATTTAAATAAAACACTTTGTTTTTTACTACTTTTTATAAATAAATCTCCCGACCGGTTTCAAGACAACGCGTGTCTCTTTTTCAAGGGGTAGTATGGAAAAGGGTAGAAGAAGAAGAAAGAAAGAATAATTTTTAATGCCCTTTTTCGTGTTTCATATTTAAGTCACCCTAAATTAATGTGACATGTCAAAATGACAATCACATTGTATTTTGAAGCTTTCATAATGAAGTTTAGATATCAAGTCGTTTGCAAACAATAGAAGACTTTACATTTAATAATTAAGATTTTTTTTATAATATAAGAATAACAGTTGAAAATGTAATTATTGAAAAAAGAAAGAGAGAATTGTCGTTCAAACAATGGCCATTTAATGAATAAAACAATGGTAATATTTTTTATTTCATCTGTTTATGAAATTTCAAAAAAAAAATGTGTTTACCTTTTTGTATTTACCAACACCGATTTTTTTTATTCAATGAATTTACAGTTTTACGACTTTTTGTGAGCATTCATTCTCTCCGCATGACCAAACTTGTAAAAAATCCTAACTTTGTCGATAACGCTTATCTCAGCCTTGCACCTTAATAAAATTTTATAAAAAGCTCTATCATACGTTCGCCCAAGAGATTGCATTTCAACAGCAGTTTTTCTTGTATTTCAACAATATAAAAGGTAAATAAGTACCTAAATATTTTTCAAAGTTTGTTTTGAAATGGCGGCTATTGCCCGGATCAAAACATCGCGTTTCGTGGATAATTTAACAAAAGAAATCGGGATGTAGAATCTGCGCTAACATTTATCCACCCAAGCGTGAATTGACTGATATTTTTTTACTCTTACGACATTCAAACGATATTTGAATACGCCACGGGACGAAATAAAAATGTAAATGGTATCGATTTGCATGAAGTTTCAGAGTTTCAGCTTCAGCGTGAAATAAAAAAAGGAAAACAATTTTCGCTGACGTCAGCGATGTACAGATAAGCAGGCGCTACCTGATGCTGAAAAAGATTACTCAGCAGATTACTCTTTATACGTGTTGTTTAGTTACTGAACACCACTAATAGAGGTTACAAAGATGATAAAATACAGGTTTATTAAACGTGCTTGGTACAAATAACAGCTTTCGTAAACAAACAGGTTACAAAAAATGTTTTTTTTTATAAACGGGGAACCGATTTTATTTTGCTAGGAGAAAATCAAATGAACGCTTTGAATACATGATAAATATCAAGGACTAATTGAGGCATATAGAAACAAAGGCGAAAGTATCCACCTGCAGTCGAAAATGAGTTAAATATGCAGTTTTGTTTGGAAAGTTATGTATTTTCTCCATAGAATATTTGTGTGTCAAAAAAACGGCATTAATCCGTTTAATTTTAGATTTAAAGTTTTGTTGTTGATACAAAAACGGCAGTGTCTAATACAAAAACGGCAGAATGGCAAAACTAAACAAACGTTTTTTCTTGATTACCAACAATTGAAGAAAGTGGATACTTCCGCCTTTGTTTCTATATGCCTCATTTTAAGGTCCCTGTTTCTAGCTATAGAAAAATGACCTCTTAATTAAAGAGGTTTGTAATCTTTTTTAAATATCTACGTATTTGAATGATGTCTTGGTCATTATGCAAATTGCCTGGGTTAATTTTTTTTACTGATTTAAGTTGGCTTTTATTTTAAGAATTTGATAATTGTTTTGTTATCACACAATAATATGAACCTGGTTGTGGTCTAGTGGTAGATTTGGGGATTCCGGATTGGAATCCCACTCCAGCACGACTTGTTTCCTGCTTTCTGACACAGAAATTGAAATATTTGAGAACATCATAAGAATTCAAATGATATTTTCAATTTAAAAAAATATGCTTACTGCATACCTATATGTAGCATTGTAGTGTTCATATATTGTAACTATTACGTTTTTTATTGGTTTCGATCTGTTTTTGGTGAAAATAATTGTACATTACGTTTATTGTTATGATCTGAGCAATGTAACTGCGTCTATAAAAAAAAATATGTGTTATACATATTTATATTTCTGTCCCTAAATAAGTTTTTTTAAAAAACTTCTTAATTTTTTAAAATTATGTATTACTTTTAAAATAAATTAATACATATCAAGCCACATTTTGGCAAAATACCGTTAGCGACAGTATAATTATTTAGTAAAATGGTCGTTTTGTAAAAAATTGATACGCTTTTTGGTGGTCACCAACTGCGTATTTTTACATTAAACCACCAAAAAATTTAAATTAGCGCTCATTAATGATCCGATTAACAATCGGATTGAACCGATGGTTACCAGATTGTTTTTTTTTTGCATACAGAAATTATTGGGCCAAAAGCCTATTTTACAATATATCGAATTTCATAGACCTGGCTAACTACGCAACAACACAACGATACGTAACCACGATGACAATAAAGTAATTTTTGGACTCCATATGCTTCACTAAGTGATGATATCAATAAGTAAGCCAGCAATAAATATGCGGTATTCTGGATAGAGGCGTGTTAGCTCAACAACGCGCTAAATTTAGATATTACGATACAAAATACAATGTGTATCTGGAGATAATTTCTGGATTACAGCATTCTGCTTGTATCTAGTATACAATATCTACTGTAGGTAGATAAGTCGCTTCAACTATATCGACAGTTTGCTGGTCGATACGTCATCTACAGTGACTTATCTGAGAGAGTAAAGTAGAATCTAAAACAGATTCTGAGGGCATCACAATGAGACGATTAGAGTTTTAGCTTCATCTGTTGATAAAGAAAATTCAAATGTCACGCATGAATTCGAATTGCCTTAAATTTTGTTTGTTAATAGGCGATATAAGAAAACATGCTTTTATTTGTCCATTAATATTTTGAAAAGACATTTATGTGTGCAATTTTAGTGTTTTTGTCCATACAAGCGGTCTTCCCATAAAACGTAAGTTGCACAGAGGAGTATGGAGCGTATTATTCTGAGATCGAAGAAGAAAAGATTGGGTCCGACATCAAACCAAAGTTTGCGACGTGATAGAAAGAATTGCTTGGTTAAAGTGGTAATGAGCGTATCACATGGCCAAAATAACTGACGATTGATGGACGAAACGTGTTCTAGTATGGAGACTTCGAAATCCGAGGTAAAGAAGGTGAAGGATATCCACTGAGATGGGTGAACGATACTTAGAAGTTTGCTGAAAGACGGGAGATGGGGATGGCGCAGGATCGGAGTGGAGGCGGCGCGGCAGAGCAAAGCCTATGTCCAGCAGTGTACCTAAACGGGCTGACATGTTGGTGATTATTATCTGCGTTATTCATTAAGTTGAGGAAATGTTCAATATGGAAATATCACGTATTACGAAAACCGATGAAATTATGTAAAATTGATTGATAAATATTAATTTTAATATTAAAATCAATATGGATATTGATAAACAATGTTTTAATTCATAATTTTCGAAACAAAATTGTTGAAAAATACCCGTTCACGAAAACACAACACTATTTGTCGTGGCCCCCGTGACGTCATAATTCAGTCTCGCTTCTATGTTAAACATTTTTAGTTTCATAGTAAACGTCAAGGGCTGTATGAAAAGTGACGTAATTTTTAACTTACCAAAAATTAAGTATTTTTATGAGTAATCAATTTTAATATTTGTAAAATAAAAATACCAGATTTTTCCCTATTCCAGCTAAGGTTTCTAATCCTAAGTCTGCAACTCTAACCGCTTCACCTAAGCCTGTTTATTTCGGTAATATATAGATGTTATAACACGTTTCAAATTATGTAACATAAATATTTTATGTTAAATTCTAGTTAACTTGACAAACTACTTTCCATGACCTTAAATATCTTATCGTTACATTGTAACCGCTCTCCCAATAGGACAGCTATCACTATGAGTTTATCTATACTAGTGCTTAGTAGCTCTAATAATATTTTGCTTATAATACAGAATCCAGCTGAATATAACATAAAGTGGATTATTATCCAGCCTGATTTTGTGCTTCAAAGCTCTGAATTTCAACTGACGGAATATTATCTCCAGAGATAATATGTGTTTTATCTGGGGTTTAGTTTTGATCATTATTGCCGCGAGGAATCAAGTAATGAATATTTTTCGTTTGTACGAATTTCGGTTATCAAATCCTAGATTTTAATATACATGGTGTAACAAAACTCGATGTACAAGCGGGAAACCAGCGAATCTACACATAATATTTAGAGTCGATTTTGTAAAATAATATTTTTTGAATCAACATTTTGAGTGTAGACAAAAACTGGATCTCACCCATTACGGGCTAAAATAAAATGATTTGACCCATAGTTTTCGAGGAAATCGAGTACGATTTTATTTTCAATTTTTTTTTAAAATTGTTATCAAATATCATGTATTTAGTCAAATTAATACTATCGATAAATAAATATTTAAAATTTAAAAACTATTTGTGGGTATTTAAAAACTCTTTCAATACACTTGGTAATTAAAAATTACGCCGTAAGACTAATTTTACAGCTTTGATGATTTTTGTATTTCTTAGAACCTCTTTGTTCTTCTCTCAGACAGCGAATTACTATGATCAGTAAACTGTGTTATTTTATGTATTGACATAACGCTGGCGCTGTGGTGAAAATACAAGCGTGAAAATTATAACCAGAGAGTCTGTAGCTATTCGTTATAATATTTTGTAATAAAACTTGCTTTCATTATTGCATGTATCATCATTTCATTTGCTATCTCAGGAATAAACTCCTTTGAAGCCACGGTGCGCTTTAAAGTAGCCAACTTCAGGAGTCGGCTATTTGGGTGCGGGAGTGGGATGGTTCAAGCCGCGCTGCTGTACGCGGTTGGCCCACTCTTGAAGCATTGGTCGATTATTTTTTTTAATTTTATTAAAATTTTTTTTTTTTTTTAAAATTTTTTTTTCTTTTTTTCCATTTTATTAATTTATTCGATTTTGGTCTTTTTTTCTACTTTTTGTTTTATGTATACCTATTGTATCAAAGATGGTGCGAAATAAACTGATATTATTATTATTTAAATGGAATTTGTAGGATAAAAATTATTTTAAACATATACCAAGCACAAAGGACAATTTTTAAGTGGTTAAGTGATAATATTGTACCTATAATATTATATTTTTTGTGTAATTGCTGTTTATTAAAACACGAAATAATTTTTTTAAATTAAAATAAATATGTAAATACTCGTATATACATGTATATCAAATTGTGTAAAAAAACCCGTAATACAATCCGAAATTTACATCAAATTCTGAATCTACATCATAATTGGAGTCCAATGTGCAAAATGACTTTTGAATTAAAGCTTGAAAAAAAAAATTCTTTCTTCTCAAAAAAGCCGTCACTAGTACCGCAGATTTATTAAAATTGCACACATTCATATTAAAATGCTGCTTTTGATTTTGTTTTAACATACATTGTAACATCTGTACCTAAAGGAGTATGGATATTATCCTTGGCCCTTCCCAACCGACTATTTACTAGGGATGCTAGGCTATCAGTCATTATGGAGGAGGAGGGACGTCCATTAGGGTGTTCACTTCTTTCAGGTGATTGGTGGTCGCATACATAACTCAGAAATTCTGATGGATGTAGGTCTGTTCGTACCTGATAACTATCTTCGTCAAAGACAGCATCGATTGTTTTACCTGCCAATTTGCAGAACCAACCTGCCAATGGTTATGCCTGTTGGTAGAGCAATTTTGTTACTTAATCGCATCACCTCGGATGTCGACTTATTTCACGACAATGGGTCTTCCGTTGGGAAAGAACTTTCTAACTTTTAATTTTTCTTTCTATACTTTTTTATATCATTATACTAACATAACTATCTATTCATGTATGATTTATTATTGTATTGTATTTAGTATGATTTGTATTTAGAATGAATTGGATTTTTTCTGTAATATTTCTAAATAACTGAAATAAATAAATTAAATTAAATAAATACCTACGTTTTCTGAAAAAAAAATTCTCCGACATTTTCGGGAAGCAAATGCATTATTTAGATTTGACGATGTTTTGAAAGCGCAATTTTAAGAAATTTAAATTCAATATAAAATATTTTTTTTGCTTTAATTTCTTATGTTATGCTCATAAGAAAAGCGTACTAAATTACAAAGCTCCATCGTAAAATATTATATATGCCTACGCAATATTCAAGATTTCTTACACCTTAGGCGTGATCAACAATTTCTCACAAATTTAAAACGTGTTTCAATGTCTAGTCTCGTCAAACTTTATTTAGGAAAAATTACCTTACAAACAACACCTATAATACAACACTTTGTGCTTGATTCACTTTATCAACAAAACCCACAAATATTAATTTCGTTATCTGAGACTCACGCAACATTTGACACGCTTTATTATTTAAACCTAAAATTTTATTTCGTGTAAACAAGAAAATCCTCGAATACTTAATCCTAAGCTTTTAGAACTGTGTTTTCCAACATTTGAAGACAGATAAAATAGTTCATAATATATCTTGTATTTTGTAAAGTAACATTCTTTTTTTTTTGTCAAACTAAAAATAATTTTTTTTCCCAGTGTAAAAAAAACAATATTCAATACAACATTTTCGGCGTGTTCAAATACTTGTACACAAATCTGGATTTATCCCAAGACGGCAGTAGGTATATATTTCATTTTATATCCCTAAAGAGATGGGGTAGATTTTTTTCAAATTCAGGAATATGGATATTCGAGCGTTTACAGGGATTATGACCTGTCATTGGCTGGGTTAAGTGGCCACTTTATGTACTACAACATTCCACATTCCGCTTATTAGCGAATATCCACACCAGGTAACATTTTTGATTTTGTTTATATGTTACGAATCGAGAATCATCCACCAGCGCGTTAATAGCTCCATCTATGCATTGATATTGAAGTTAAGTATTTTTATTAGCAATAAGAATACAATTTAACAAATAACTATTACAGGTTTTTGCTATAATCACAATGGATTAAAAAACTTATTTTGTGTTTTTTTTTGTTCGTAATATTCATTTGTACAACAGACACTATTATATTACTCTATCTACAAACATATCTATAAGCATCTTTTGGATTAACAAATTTTTTGGCTGTCATTCTTACGTTTTAAAAAATCCATGCTAATTTCTAATACAAACCCATGTTAGTGGAGCAAATTTTTAAGAGCACGTAGTAATAGTCAATTTAAATGCACAAAAATATCGGCAGTAAACTCAGCATTTACAAAATTAATAAAAAAATAATAAATGTAATCATCCAGTTATATTTATTTTTCCTTAAGGCTCTACGCACCCCCATTTGAGATTCACCTAATTACAAGATAATCCAACTAGCAGCTCCTACTGTCAACCATGTCCAGAAGAAGTGAGTTGGGATCACAATATGAAGCTCAGCAGGGTGTATTTAATAGAATTAGCTGTATGTAACATGGTCTTGGCGTTAACTGGACTTAATTGAAAAATTGTTCAACAATTAACACTCAAAACTCGTAGACCGGAATGACTAACCCTTTGCGGAATCCGCAGAGACTTTAAATATAAGCGGATTCTAAATATTTTACATTACGAATGGGCAAAGGGTGTACAAGTTTTAGGGTTTTAGGGTTTAGATACTCTATATTTAGGCTTTAAAGGAACGCATATCAGAAGTTGGCAAAAATAATAGGCGTCTTCTTAATAAATAATTAGTAAACAAAACCATATTAATAAATCTACTAGAAATGAAATACTCGTAAACAAATATTTAAAAGAAAAAAAAAAGAATAAATTACTGTTTCAACGTGCAAGTCCCTTCCCAAGCACAAATTTTTTTTTTTGAAGGAACAGCAAAACATAGCTTAAAAATTAAAAAAAATTAAAATAAACATACATATTCTAAGCTTACCGATAATTATATAATATAAATATTATGTTATCTATTTCTCTGTACTGTTAAATGTTCTAAAATGTATGATCTGTTAATTTCCTAAATAAAGTATTTATTTAAAAATAAAAATAATAATAATCATAAATTAATTTAAAAAATAACTACACCAAAATATCAACTTATGTACAATTCATACGATTGTATATTATAGCCCAAAGCAAAACACGTTTCCTTTTATCCTCAAATTGATTTTCAGTGTTCCATTGTTTCGATTCACTCTTTCAATTTAAAATAAAAACAGAATAAAAAAGCTACAACCCTTAATGATCCTACTTTGTTACCGTTACCCATATATTTCAAAACATAATGAAACAAAAAATACATTGTGGGAAATTACACTGATACCTCTTTTTTTGTTGAATAAGATTTTATCGTTCGATACAGTTATTTTTTACTTGAGAGCATGCACGGGAACTGGCAACCGATCGCTTGGCTTGGAGGCAGTTTGTGGAATCCATACGCTCCACATAGGGAGCGGATATGGTATAAATATGATGATAGTATTAGTTTTTTATTTTATTTTGGACATTAATTAACAAAAATAATCCACCCAAAATCATTAATAAATATTCTCACTCGATAAGTAATTACTTGTTGAGAAATCGCCATTAGTCTAAAAATAATCATGATAATTTGTACAGTACTCTTACTACTTAATCCTACTTCAATGTTCTTACTACTAAATTTATTCACAAAAAAAAACGCCATGCGTTTTTAAACAGAATAATGACCAAATTAGGCATAAATAGCAATCATATTTTTCCACGTACATTGTAAGCTACAGTCCCTCAGTTCCATGTCTTACGTACTACGAGTCAGTATATACGTTTTTAATATCTGTATTTGATGAGAAACATATTCTAAATAATCAAATAAATAGTCCTTATCTTCTGGATAATATTTCCATCAACTGTCCTGTCAGATTTACACGACAATCAAACCTATTTTATAACCCATTGCCTAGAAATAATTATATTCAAAACTCATTTATTGATCGTAGTTGTTCCGTGTTTAACAAATATTGCCCCCACTTAGATATATTTGACAATAAACTTAAAACATATAAAAAGAAACTGTTTGAATTTGTAAAGTGATATTCCATGTATTTATTTATTCAAAAATAAAAATTATGTTATATATTAATTGTATCTTTCCCATCCTTCTCCCTTTCCCAAACCTAACCGTCCCTTACCTTCCCTGCAGTGCATCTCTTTATTTCTTATGTTTTTCTTTTCTAATTTTAAATTTTATTATTTCTAATTATTTATTTCCTAAAAGTTGTATTACTTAGCATTAGTTTCATATTTGTGAAAAGCTGTAATTGCATTTGTACAATATGCAATTAAAAATGTTCTAATTAAGACTGTTGTTTTTCCGTAAATAAAAAAAAATTAAAATAAAAATTAAATTAAAAGAAACAAAAGGCTTCATCATTAATGTCAACGTTTTCATGAAATTTAAGTTTTTTATAACCGCAGTATTTTTAAACTTATTTCAATTTACACTGTCATAAGATACTGATCACATGCTCACTGCACTCGGTGTATCAATAGAATAAGGGAGAGTAGTTCTAGTTTTAAGGTATCAATCAAAGTTGGAGAAATACAACCGCGGATAAAAAATACTTAATTACGTCCTTGAAAAACGATGATTTAAAAGAGGCTTTTTGGCTCTTAGATATGTACAAACATGATTATGAAAAAAATACAGAAGCTTTTTTAAGACGCTGATGGTTATAAAATAAATCATCTCGCATTAAAATGATCATATCAACAATTACACGCTGTGTAACATTCTTAAAGCAAGTTGCAATATTAATGTATCTTTGAAATAATTACTTAACGACCCGTTTATCGTCTAATTAAACTCACTTCACATAATATTATGTGGTACGACATTCCTTCAAAGCGACTTTACTACCTACACTTAAACGAACCAAAAATAAAATATCGGTAAATTCTGCGTTTATTTAAATAAACTGTTTTAAAGATGTTGGATTATATTATTATTGGAGATTTCTAGAGGAAGTCCATCGAAGATATCACCAATAGGTAAAATGTATCTTTATTACGCATAAACGACGAAAATATTGCACATTAATACTTCCAAAATTGTAAGTCAAACGTCCTGTCTTAGGAAGATGATCCTGGTGGCTGATCGCTTAGATTGGAGATAGTTTGTAGAATCCACATGCTCCGACGATTTTTTTTTAGTGTAGTTTTTTGAATCTGTAAGGAATACCTATACATGTAGAGGTTAGGTAACAAACACAGGCACAATATTGGTATCAACTGCATTTCCGGCTGGTCCATATTTATTTTTAATTTTATTAAGTACTTGAATGCAAAAAATATAAGCATTTACAAATGTCCTTCAAAATCATTTTGAGTCTAAGTCAGAGTCGAAGTACTTAAAAAGTGCATGAATTAAAAGTGGAGTAGGAGTTTGAGTCAGTTTTCGTCTGACTCCGCAATTCAAATTGAATCATGGGTGTGTTTAGAATATAAGCATTGCAAAGCCATTCAGCAACATTCGATTGTTTAACTTTTAACTCATTCAACCGAAATAGACTCCACCTCACTGGGGTCGTCTGGAGATTTCAAGTATTCTCGCAATACGCGGGCTAAATCGTAAAAAGGAAGTTTTTTCTGGGTTAATAGGATTCCCGCGGCTAAAATTAATTTCCCCCTTTGGGTAATTTTCCCCGCAGCAATCGGATTAGCGGCTTTAAATATTTTAGTAAGCCAGATGGAGTGATTAATAAACGAAAGAGGTGGTAGAGTTTTCTAAGAAACTATTAAGTATTCAAAATTTTGCACGTATTGTAATTGTACGTAAAATTAAGCATTTAGGAAAGCTACGAAGTAACTTTCGAAAAAAGCTTTAGAATTACTAGAATTGATCAGATTTCTCGTGAACTATGTATGTTATAAAATAGATACATAATATAATAGCGATAATACAACGTAATGCCGTCATCAAAAAATCAATTTATTTCGTCTTCAAACAATTGCATAAGTAGTCACTTTCATTTATAAAAATAAGAATGAGAGCATTACATTTGTAAAAAATTGTCGCACAACATTTCAATACAAAAAGATTTAAAACGTTTACGTTATTTTTCATATCTAAATAACTAACGGGTGAAAAAAGCAATATAAAGTGGGTTCATCAAAGTGTGTATTTGTACTAGTCACACACGGAATAATGTTCGAAGCGCAGGTCGGGCATTTTTTATTCATAGGTAGTCATGGTAACACAGCGTTTGTCCACCTTTTAAGTCCTTTTACATTTTATAGTACCTACCCACCCACGGCAACACAGAAAACAAAACATTTACAAGTGGATCCTTTGAAAATTGAGTAGAGAGAATTAAAAAGAAAAAAAAAATTAAAATTGAAAAGAAGTTGTAAAACGTTTTAGTAATTAAAAAGTTTAATTCTTTAAAAATTTAAAATTATTTGAAAAAAAAAATCTTTACACATTTTTTCAAATGACGCAATTTTTTTACAAATAACTTAATTTATTTTTTAAGTTAAAGTTCATAACAAAATGAGATCATTATCATACCATATTCGCTCCCTATGTGGAGCATATGGAATCCATGAGAACATGGATAGTAAATTTTTTTTAAATTAAAAATCATTCGCTCCCATCGAAGCATACTCCTGTGTATTCTTAAATCAATAATATAAAGTTAAAATAAGATCTAACAACCATAAATTGTAACTAGCAATATTAATATTCTTTAATGTTTTATGTAAACTTGGGTACGTAAAAAAACAATGATAATGCACAGAGCACTTCATTGGTTCTCAAAGTCAGAGATATTTAAATGAATTTGCTAAAAGAATCTATGATGCGAGTGGGCCTGGATGTAGAAGTCGAGGAAGCCGAGAAAGACATGATCAAGTAAAACAAGTGCTTGAAAGTGGGGATGTGAGAAATCGGAATAATCGACGTGCGTGCATGAGAAGATGTATGAGTGTGGAGGAAGCAAGAGAAGTATGCCAGGACAGAGTGGCGTGGCGTTCTATCCTCTGTGCCTACTCCTTCGAGGAAATGGCGTGATGGTTAGTAAGTTAGTATTAAATATCTCTGCTCCAAGTTCAGTACATCTTGATCATTTCTTACGAAAAACCAATTTGAAAAAAAAAAAAAAATTTTGCTAAAGATTTTGTTAAAATCAAAACTAATAGTCAGACGTCAGAACTTAACCGAAATATCGACATCATGAACCAAAATTATATAAATTTATTTACTGAAACCGCAAGCTTTTTATTAACGTAATAAATTTACTGTTCACATTTTTATTTTTGTTTTCCTTTTTCCCTCGTATTTTTTTCGTCTCCCCTAAGTTAAGGGATTTCGTCTGTTCATTTATTTGAGATGTTTTTCCAGTCATAAATATTTTTTTCCAGATGTTTCCTCAAATTCCAATTAAGGTTTCCATTAGAGTCATCGGACAAATGTAATATTTACCAAATCCTGTACCATTTTGTATTGCGAAGGGCAAACTGTACGTTCAGGTATTTGAATTTTGGAAAATAAAAGCACAAATCATCTCATCATTATCATCATCACCATCATCATCAAATCATCATCATCATCATCTTTATCATCATGATCATTATTCCATATCCGCTTTCTATGTGGAGCGTATGGATTTCATTTGCCTCCAAGCCAAGTGATCGGCCGCCAAATTCCGTGTATCCTCAAAAGGCAGCTCCATGTCCCGTAGTTCGGACGTAAAGTGCCGACGGATCATCGCATTGAGGGAGTTAAAACGATTGAATGTTTACGTAATATTTTTCAAGCAGTCACCGTTGTCGGTATTTGAAATTATTTTTTCTCATTTGTATTCATCTAATATCTCACCTAGTTTTATACAGTGTCTACAGATTTGCAGTTTACACGTCAATAACAGATTTACAAACAATTTACCTAAAAATTCAATAGAAACTCATTTCTGTGATGTGATGTATTCGCCTTTCGGTTATAGCGTAGATGTAGTGAGAGTAGTAATATTAGTAGTATTAGTAGTAGTGGTAGTATGTACGTTACGTAAAAATGGCTGTTGATTGTTTGAGAACACTGCAAAGCACAAAACAACTTTTTCAACTGAGAAAAGTTGACGATTTCAAAAATGGATATTTCACCAACGAAAGAGATCATCTTACCTTTATGTAAAAAAGATCATCTTACCTTTATGTAATGAATTATCAAGATTCACTGCACTTGATGTACCCCATACACCATTGGGTGCGGATTAGGGAAATTTGTGGTAGTAGAACGTTACATTTATTATCAACGTCTCTTTAATGAATCATGTTGATGTAAATGTAAATTTTTACCTCGTTTCTAATTATTATTTTATTTAAAATATGGTACAAAACGAATAATTAAATTATTGTTGGGAATATTCAAGTTTAGTACGATATTATCAGGTTACCTAGTACATAGAAAAGAGGAAAAAAACAGGTAACGGAATTTCGCGCTTTGAACGTTTAGCGTTTGTGGAACAAGAAAACACAAGAAATATCTCGCAAACCTTCAACGAGAGTGCACGTTATTAATACATCACCACATCAAAACAGCACGTGCTCCGATACGTCTCTAGCAATGTGCATAATATGCATTAGTGCATCTACCAGCGGGTAATGCATCAACCGGCGGTGCATTCTGCAGCTCGCCAGTGCATTTCTTCTTATTGTGAGTGTAAAGTTCTATTCTGGACTAAACCACTCGACCACAATTATCGCCAGACAGTTCCGTGGCGAGGAAAACGTCTCTGGCGTCGGCCATTGTGAATCCGGACTTATGTAAGATGGATCGTAGGCCTGTTGCAAATTATCTCAGTAAAATCATAAAATCTTTAAAAACCATAAAACTATTAAAGCTATCAATTTTTAAATAGGTACAGCTGCGGGACGTGGATTTGACTTGGGAGGATGCACGGAAACTGCCGGTCAATCGCTTGGCTTGGAGCGAGCTTGTGGAATCCATATGCTTCACATAATCCATACTCTCCATAGCGAATATGGTATGATGATGATAATAATAATGTGTCATTTTACCTAGGTAAATTTCATATTTTATTAAGTAGGCGCATTGAATCCATCGAATAAATCTTCATCCCCATCCTACAATAATTTATAATGAAAACAAATAAAACCATGATTTTTTCTCCGAGTTTATCAAATATTTTGAAGTTGACAAACAAAACTGAGGCAAATTTGAAGAAGAATGCATGGTTTGAAGTGTTTTTACTATAAAATGGCGACCGAAGATTGCTCAATTCTACATATCGCTCATGTAAACGAGGCCTAACCTTAAAGAAAACAGGTAAATATAAAGAAGACCTGGCGTCCTTTTATTAGTTTATCACACAATAATAATACACTTCTTTTACGGAAAAACTTTTCCGATTTACCCGTCCTTAACGTTGTACAACTTTTCTCAGTCGTGTTTTACAGAACCCCAAATTTACACATATTGAGAAAGTTTTCGCTAAACATGGCGTGATACCCTTTTTGAAATTGCCTGATAAAGTACAAATTCTTGGGTCCCTACACTCAGTGTTATATTTCAAGAGAACTCTCTTTTCCAGCAGAATTTTTCTTCAGACTTAAAACGATATCTTTTCATATCTACAGCAGACATCTTAAACAATATTAAAATGTTCTTATTTTTAAGTTGAGTTCAGGTCTTGGGTCATGAAAGTATTTTAAAATAATGACCTTTTGTTTGAGAATAGTTAACATGAATAATGATAAACATCACAATATAAAGTGTGAGATATTTTGAAACTTTGCAGGTTGTTTTGCATGAAATGTTCATAAATTTTACAGTTTTACTCACTTCTGTGCATTACAGAACTAAAACCGTACTTGAACTGCTTATATTTGACATTATTAACCTCCATCAGTAACAACTCACGAACCCGTAATAAACATCTTTTGGTTTTTATTATTTCAATTACAATTTCTATAAAAAAAATTGTCGAATGTTTTT
This sequence comes from Micrasema minimum, assembly GCA_022494985.1. NCBI lineage: Eukaryota > Metazoa > Arthropoda > Insecta > Trichoptera > Brachycentridae > Micrasema > Micrasema minimum. The sequence continues at coordinate 29,286 of JAGVSP010001422.1, forward strand.
ATATTTATTTGAATCAATGTACCTACAGATTAATGAGTATATCCAACATTTACCTGTAATAATTTTAACATAGAACAATTTTAAAATAAATTATAGCCAATCATTAAGTATTAATTGACTTGGAATTTACTTTATAGAACTCCATATTATAGTATATTTTAATCAAACTAGATTTTTTGGCTCTATTTTTTATATGTCTTTTATAATGTGACTATTGTGAAATACGCCACAGTTTGATAATGCCCTAATAAGACAAAACAACTGTCACATTACGAATAAATTATTAAAAATAGAACCAAAAAAATCTACTTGGATTTCAATATATAATATTACTTTGCCGATTGATTCGGCATTCACTTTGTAACACTTCGTAATGAATAATGATTAAAAAAAACGATGTTATGTGTGTTACTATTGGTTTATTCTATAGAAATACAATTTACCTACACTACCTGGTTTCGGGAGTAACGTTCTCCCATCGACTGGTGAAATAAATAAACCAATAGAACACATAACATCGTTTTATTTAATCATAATTTAAATATATTACAATCATGAAGCGTTATGCAGAGTGAATAGCGAAAAATAATTATAAATTTAAAAAAATATATTTTGTCCGTTTATTTTTTGCGGTAGTTTTTAATGTATGTTTTCGTTTGGTTTCTGAAAATTGAAGCCTTGTATTAATTTGGCGGAAATACGAAGACCCATAAAGAATAACATAACTTCCTTTTACATTCTTGACGATATACATATAATATACTTTAAAAAACAGTAAATGATTATTGTTACATACACTAAAGTATGTATACTATGTAGGAATAAAGGACCCCAAATAATCATTAACCTAGCACGTACAGATATTGATATCTCCTGAAACTTTTTATACAGTCCCATTATTGAAACCGTTCGGGCCAACAAAAAATGTAACTTTTGGTAGCGGTATAATATAGGTAAGTCAAGGTTAATGCTGATTACTTATCGATTTGGTACAATTGAAAATATAACGACACTTAAACATTGTTTTCCTTATTTGAACTGTCTTATACTTCTTGTTTAGAAAACTGGAAAGTCGGTCAAAAGACATACTATACTCGTATATGCGCGATCGTAAGTTATTTTCGTAAGTACACAGGAAATTGTTGATACAGCTAATATTGTATATATTTAATTTGTTTTTTACGTTTTTAAAAGCAATCAATATATCAATATGTACTTAAATTTTTACATAAAAAACATCAACTGTCAGGTCAGCCAAACGTCGCGTCATCTCGACCTTTCAATATTTCATACAGTTTTCGCTTTAAACGGGACAGTTTGAAAATTGCCCAAGAAGCTGTACAGCCTGTGCCGTATAAAGTGCGCATTATACTTTTTTGGAATGAAAACCTGTAGATACATTTTCTTAAGATTATTACTGCGTCTTAATATCAAAATGTCATCAATGCGTATTGTTGTGTAAGTTTTTTTTCAGTATATTGTTGTATTGTATTATCGTGTAAGATTTTTTCAGTAGGTACCTATCAATATGTCTCTGGTACCCAAAAGAGGTTTTTCTTGAAATTTGAATGTTTTAATCATTGGCATAAAGCCACAAAAAATATTTGTTGCGTATATTTACTCTTATTAAAAAAAATACGTTTGTCCGTTTCGTGGCGTAGTAAAAGCTTGTTGGGCTACTAGGTTGAGGTCGCGGGTTCGATTCCCGATGAGGTTCAATATGAAATATTTATTTGAATATGTTTCTCACATAAAAATGTTTCATAGACTGATCATGTAGTAAAAATGATCAAGATACACTGCTCACGGTGTTCCAATGCAGTGCCCTATGCACCATTAGGTGCGGATAAGGGGAAGTAGTAAATAAATACCTTGAAATTTTATTTTAAAAATCTTATTCGGCTGATGAATCATTTGGAGTTGACATAGTTTATCGGGACGAATTATCGCGTGGACTGTTCATGCAAAAAAACTTTTGGAATAGTAAAAGTACAAAAGTCAGTGTATGTATTTACGGTGATTTCGTATTAGGAAAATGCAGCACATTTCTAGCGAGCAGGAAATAGCGCCCATGGCGAGATTCTTCATTCTTCATACTTGCCGCCTATACGTAGCTAAGGCGCAGGGCGGCTGGGAAATCTTTCACCATTTTCTGTATGAAGTTTCATTAGAGCGAGAATAAAGACTGTAATGGATTCCCTCTCCTACAACACAGAGCATTATGCATTTCTAACCGCTTTCTTACGGGTACAGAGATATATCGCGATTCAAAGATATTTTAATTTCATTTTACTTTATTTTTATTTTATTTAATATACAGTTTTATCTTAAATTTAAACAATAATCGTTAACGTACAATATTGATTCTAGAATGTGTTTTTCGAGATCTGTGACGGTTTAAAATATTTGTAGAACGTCACCAATTGATACCTACTACCTACTCGTCATTAAATACATGTAATAATTAGTAGCAGATTTAGTTCTTAATTAGGTATATAAACATAATTAATTAGGAAGATATCCCTAATTACGTCTTCTTAAAATCCTTTTCACAAAAAAATGAATTGCATTTTGATCTCAGTATCACTAAAAAAAAATTTTTTTATTATTCCATCCATCCAAGAGTTTTATTAATTTTCACATCTTATTGTGTATTAGATAATTATTCAAGAACTTAAAAAAATAAGTAGACTTTTTGGTAGGTAGTTAGTTAGTTTGAGACTAGTTTTTGTACTCTTGGGGTACTAAAATTAATACCGTTGCGGCGGTAAGACTCTAATATAATGGACTACGGAACAATTTATTTGTTTTTTTTTTTTTTTTGTAAGTAGCGCCTAAAATAGAAAAAAGTACACAGCTAACTTCTCTGGTTCTACGCATCAACTATTTATTCAGTACGACCCTTTTTGCGCTTTTAAGAGACGGATGCCTTTAAAGCATCCGTCTGCGGTTAATCCGTTTTTATAGGCTTCGTTTTTAAATATTTTTTTATGAGGAATTAAAAAAAATATATTTTTAAAAAAATATTTATAATTTCACATATTAATTACTACTCACACAAAAAAAAACGGAATTTAAAAATGTATTACATTTCCCCATTATCAAAAGGCCGCGATGTTTGATTTGACTCAAAGTACCCATTTTTCGCACGTATTTTTCCTCCACACACTCTCTCAACTTGAACAGAACATAAAGTTAGTGAGGTTAAGCCCGCAAAGACCTTGCTGCGACTTAGTACGACACCGCTGCCAATTGATTGGCTGAAACTTCTGTCAACTTAAATAATTGATACAGTACAACTTTCCACGGCTTTGGCGAATCTCCGATCAAACAGTTTTCTCGGCCATTGGTTTTCAGCTGCTAAACTTTTGATACTTGTTAATACATGTGTCCATGTATTAACAAGTATCTAGTAGAAATATTTATTTACATATGATTTTCATAATTATTTTCATGAGGGATACCTTGGACTTCGTTTGAACATTTTTATTTAGCTATATAAAAAATTCTTACAGCTAATATATTACTTTTTTTCATCTAAATATTTATTATTAGATTAGTATTTTACTAAGGTTGCTTCTGAATTCATTGAATCCGTTTATTTCTTTGACAGTCTCCGGCAGTTCACTTTACCTTTTGAATCCTTTGTACATTATGCTGTTCTGAGAACATGTCTTAGATCTATTGATTGTCTTTAATTATTTTTAATTCTGGTGTTATACTCATGGGTGTTGCGGTTCAACTGAACTTTTGTCATAAAATAATCTGGTAATAAACCATTTGGCATTTTATGAATAAACACCATTGTATTTAAATCAATCTTTTCTTTCACGCCACCCAAGATCTTTCAACATTTTCTTAATTTTTGAATATCTGTTACGCTTCAGAATTATTCTCATTGCTTTATTTTGTTAGATCTGTATTTTTTCTATTTGACCTTTGTTGCACAAACATAATATTGTAGCACAGTAATCAATATAAGGACTGGTACTGAAGCGTAAGACTGATCACCCTACCTTCATGTAATAAAATGATCAATATAAACTGCACTTGGTGCCCTATGCACCGTTGGGTGCGGATAAGGGAAAGTAGTAGTAGTAGTTTCAATCAAATGGATTCAAAGCAGTACACCCCACATAAGGTGTTATTTTTTAATCAATTTAATGAAACACCAAACGTTACAGTAATGTGATGCATGATGGTTCGACGATAATGCTGGATCCCATTGGATCTGATAAACCAGTAGCAATTTTCTAGCAATCAAGTCACGAGCTCTCTATTATAATAATATTCGCTCTTGATAAATTAATTTCGATGTGAAATCATCAGAACGGTAAGCCCGTTTAATGAAATGTCAACAGAATAATATTCTGATAAATTACAGAGCTGTTATGGAGACAGAGGAAACTAATCGCGCTTAAAACAGGATTACTGAAATTGCAAAGGAGAATTCAGGATTATTATGATTTTAAAACCATTTGCTTTAATCTCGGTAAAAATAACAAGATCTTATAAAAACTTATGTATTATGTTGGTCGTGTACAACCGAAAATGTTATATTTTAATTTAAAAACTAAATTTAAAAAAACGCATTTCAATGAGATTTTGTGCAATTTTACTTAATCTGGGGTACGAATGAAAGCTTTTATAAGAAACATAATTTTTTTATCACGCTAGATTAAAAAGTCATATTACACATTCGACTCCGAATGTGATGTAGATTCACCAGTTTTCGGGTTGTACTACGGGTTTTGTTACTCCATGTTTATTCGTCAAATTATTCAAAGTTGTGTATTTTATGGCCTCGGTGGTGAACAGGGCTCAGATTAGACGCTGGACATCGCGGAGGTGGAGATTTCGGGTTTCAATTCACGGTGAGATCACAAACACTATAACCCTTTTTCATTATTTTTACCTTGTGGGTGATGTAATCTTATATATAATTTTTTTTACCTCCTCGATCGAATAAGAATATTTACTACGATTTTCAGTTAATTCATTTGTGAAAACTGAAATCTATTTGATCACTATTAATAAAGTACCCGTCCGTTATTATATATATTTTTCTTGGTGTAAAAAAACATTATCATATTTATTTATTATAAATTATAATTGACTTGACCCTAATGCCTTTGTAAAATAATAAGCACCCTTATATAAATTATATTTAATGTGAAAAAAAAAAAATTTTTTTTTTTGACCCCGTCGGGAATCGAACCCGCGACCTCATACATACTTTTTAGTGCTCACAATCTTTGATAAATATGTATAAGTCGTTAAAGTAAAATAAAGTTGCAAAATAATTCATTCCACTGGCACTGTGAGAAAGTAAATTAATTTTTACATTTGATGAAAAGGCCTCGAAGTAAAAGACTTTTGAATTTCTTTGAATATTCTTATTTCAATCATTTGAAAAATTATAAAATACATTTAATATTCGATCCATTTCACATCAGTTTTAAGCTATGTATACTTTACAAAAAATATTTTGTCAATTTTGTTACAAATTAATTGAGTGCGTCATGTTTTGAAGACTTTAGTCAGTAAAAACAACATTGACGTAATTATAATGTGTAGAATTATGTTCTATAAAATAATTTTTACTGAATCTTCACGAATTCTGTTTTGTAATAAATGAATAAACAAAAATTGAATGATTTTATTGTATGAGTGGCAATAATCGAATTTGTGTTCATGAAATAATTATTAACCAATATATATTTTCTGTGAAAATTTAGTATCATTTTTTGAAGTGTGTGTATGATAAAATAATAATACTAGTATAAGATGAATTTTTAGGTATGAAAAATAAAAAAATTTCCTACAAGATTACCGCGAATAATCCTTCCATAATGGTATGAAGTGTAAGTCCATCTTAAATTAATATATTAGTGCTACTTACGTCGTTATGCAGTTTTTTTATGCACGCTTAAGTGTGGATAAGAGATACCTACTTTTTATTTACTTTTATTGAATAGATTTAAATACATTCGATGATTTATATAATGAATTCGAATAGAATCGAAGATTCGAATAACTGTTGATTCCCAAAACCCCAACCCTGATATTATTATCTTACTTAAATATTCCATAAGGGTTGTATAAGTTACAGAGGGAGAACTGAAACATCTGAATAATGTTAAAAATAAAACGTGAAAATGTTTTTTTATGATAATTTGTGAACAAGGGTTTTGAATAGACCGATAGCAACAACAATTTTGATAGTTTACAAACACTTTTAAAAATGATTACGCGTTCATACGAAATTAATAATAATCAGTTATCATTACCAATGAAACCATGTTAAACGAATTGTGAAAATAATATTTAATTGCTTATTAATTTATTGTTAACCATGAAAAAAAATACGTTTTATTACTCAAAGTTACTCAGGCTGAAAGCATAATCTAAACGAGTCAAAGTTTCACTGAAAATATTATTTATATAAATATATTATTTACTACGCAAATTCTATGTATATAATATTTCCATATATCAGATTAGATTGATTTGAAGACTGTCCTTTTCAACCTAAAACACTTAAATATCATACAACTAAGATAAGATACAGTAATGCATACGGCCCTAGCTTCCTTCACATTAGTGCATCTTCTCTCGCATGCACGCTGATAATTATTTTAATTATTCACTAATTCACTTACACACAATAAATAATATGATGGCATAATTGAAATATTTGAACCTATATTTTACGTAGTTTTATGTCAAAGTCACTTTTGTCAGTTTTTAATTCATAGTTAATAGTCGGAATAATAGGCGTGCGTACATGAGAGAGATGTACGAATGTGCAGTAAGCAAGGAAAGTGTCTAAGGACAGAGTGGTATGGCGTTCTATCCTCTCTGCCCTGCTCCTTCCGAGAAATGGCGTTTTGGTAAGTTAGTAAGTATGTTTTACCTGTAAAAATTTTGTGCCCTCTAATACGTTTTTTATGTCTAAGATTTTCATCATTATAATAATGTTCGGAAAAAAAGTATAAATATCTATTTGTAATTATTACTTACCTCGCTGATTTGGTTCAGCCATGCCTTTTCAAAGCATCCATCGTGAAATTATGCACTCACAAAATTATCAAAGTATTGTTGCACTTAAGTGAGAAAAAATACACTATCTATCTACCTATATACTTATTACTTCTAAGCTACTTATTAATATTTTTTAAGACCATAACAAAAATTAAGTGTCAAATAAAACTTATTTTTCTCGAACTGTTCGTGAGTATTGGTGAGGGGGGGGAGTGTTTAAAAATTCTGATCGATTTGAATTTGAAATTCGGCTCAAATGGCGCGCTTCTCGCGGCGCCGGTCGCGGAGTGAGGTCGCCCGGCCGCGGCGCAGGTTGGCGGTCGACTGAGGGCCGGAGGCCGGGAGCTGGCGGCGGGAGGCGCTCCAGGCGGACGAGCAACAGCCGGGAACAGGTGCCGGGCTGTTTGAAAATGGAACGGGATCGATCGCGGAGCCACCTGTAAGGATGTCGATCTATCGACGTGAAGATCGCGCGGGAAAACCGACGGTAAATCAGGACCCTCCCTTACCGACATCACACTTTTCTATTATTTTTTATAATGCTTCAATGAAACAAAATAAAAATTGGCAATTTCGAATGGCAGAGCCTGTGTTTATTTTACCGTTTTTCTTTAGATCGCGCGGGAAAACCGTCGGAAAGTCTGGACCCTTTGTTACCTACACAACATTTTCCTATATATTCATAGAACTGTTAAGTTAACACTAGACAAGCTATTTCGAAGAAAACTGTCAAAATCATTCGTATTTTGCAGTGAAAATAGACAACTACATCAGATCTATCTTCCACTATCTAATACATTTTAAGTTGAGATTGAGTCAAAATGTCAAATCTTCCTAGGACTAGGACATGACAAGGAACGGAAGAAAATAGCCTTTCTACGTAAATTTTTTTTTAACCTCCTTAACAGGCCAGGAGGCCCGATTACAGAGGGAACAACGTCTTTAACGTCTTCAATGAAAAATAACTTTTGTTTTTTTTTGTGTTCTCACGGGGAATCGAATTCAAACCTCCGTATCGTGGGTCCAGCGTCTTAGCCATTACGCTACGGAGGCCGCTATCTATGTAAAATAAACAACATTGTATATATTCAAGTTTTTGCACTATTGCTGTAATACAAAATATAAAATTGGTACTACATATATAATGACAGACTCATCAAATTTCAATGGACAGACCCGTTTATTTTAATACAGTTTTCTTTAGATTACGCGGGAAAACCAACGGCAAGTTTAAATTATTGGTTTTCGATATCAAATTTTCCTTGTTAAAAACAACAATCAGTTATTTTCTAGGATATAAAAAAGGGCAAACAGGATGTATCGTATACTTTTTTATATTTTCTGAAAATCTTTGATAAATTTGAATTTTCACTACCAACATCCAACAGCCTAAGAACGTAAAATTTTATCGGAAAAAAGAGATTGCAGGAGACATCAATCATTCTTCATTAGCTGTACCAATTCATGATGTGTTCATTTACTTAATGTTATCAGGCCCTGTCATGCATCTCTCAGAGTCATGATCATTTTTAAGGAAATTGGGTAATGAAACTTTCAGACGATCACAATTTTTTTTTTTTTTAAATACTCGTGCTCATCATGACACAAATACCACTAGATACTACTCTCTTATCTGCACCCAATGATCCATAGGGCTCTGCGTCTGCATTAGTACACCAAGTACAGTGAATCTTGATCATTTGTTACGTGAAGGCAAGATGATAGTTTTACGTTTCAGCGCTAGTCCAAGGTAACATAAAATCACATTTAAATAATTATTTCATATTGACCCCCATCGGTAATCGAACCCGTGACCTCATGCATGACAGCCCATTGCGCTACCGCGACTCATATTAAGTATCACGCGGACTCGTGTTAATATCATCGAGGTGGATACATAAATTAATATGTATGTATGACACACTTTCTACTGTAATACTTACTTTCTTAACACCTAATGGTGCATAGGGCACTGAATTGCTGTACAGAGTGCAGTGTATCTTGATATTTTTTCAAGATTATCAGCTTAAGCTTCAGAGCTAATCAAATGTCTACAAATCTAAAGAGATACATTATTTACGTTTTTTAACCCAATCAACACTCTGATTTGAATATTTTATAAACATACAAACCAGAGAATTAAAGTATTGACTTTAGATCCGAAGTCCAGCATTTTCCCACTTAGTTAAAATATTAAAACAAATTGTTCATGCCTGTCAAATGCAAAACGTTGGCAATATTTTATATTCGCATAAAATATCTGTATTTTTTCTGAGCAGAAAATAAATTTTCCTGAGCAACGATCCCCGGAGGAGTACTTTGTGTACTCCAGTATTATTTGGTGTAGATCTGGAGCAGTCAGATGAGTTCACCTTTACCTGCCCTTCATCAATCAACATCTCCTTACTTGTAAGTTCAATTAAATTTAATCCCTTAGCAGAAGAAGGAAAAATCTGGAATACTCAATCCTGATAGTGACATTTAAACTTTTCTGATAAAGCAACTCATAAAAATTACGATAGACTAGATGAAATCAAATGTTTTCACTGTGTAAATTGAAAAGATAAATATTTTCTAACATTTAATATGCAAAATGGCTGTGGTGTAATAATTTGGTAACCCATAATACTTTTTTAAAAAAAACAATAGCTTTATTTTTGTATCGTTGATTATTTAACATCATCAACTTCAATCCGTTTCCACTCCCTACGTGAACCGTATGGGTTCTCCAACCTCTAAGCTCGTTGATCATGAACGTCGTGCGTCATCTTCCCGTTAGTCATCATACTTTAATAACTTCAATAAAAGCCCCACCCTTTCCATAGACTGTTTTAAAGACTATTGAGTCTTTTTTCAGTCCAGCACAACTATACCGATTTTTTAAAGCTAATCCGCAAAATTTTATAGATTCTGATTTAACTGGAAAAAGCGGACGAAAAGAAGGTTACATACGCTACCAAATGCTTTAATTCCCCCTAACACTGTGTTGGCTCTAAGATTATCATAAACACATTGACCCCGACTTGTTCTAGGAGCTGGCCCAAATTTAGATAGGAATATTAGATAGGAGATAGGAATATTAGTAATTCTACCCCTTTTTTAGTCGTTAGTTGCAACTAGCTCCTGCCAGCCTCCCTCCCGTTTTCTGCAGACCACGCCCAGCGAGGCGCGGTAGCAACTCCGGCTGAGTCCAATAACTAGTAATTCCTTGTTATTTAAACATATAGATATTTCATATGTAAAACTGATAATTCTACCTTAATGTAACATATTTCGCACTACTTGGTGTGCCGATGCAGTGCACAATGAATCGTTAGGTTGTTACTGATAAAGGAAAGCTGTACAAAAACAGATTTGCAAAACAATCTCAGATTCAATTGGCTGCCCTATATTTAACCCTTAATATCGAATAAAGCGCGCGCAATTATGAAAATCTTGTTTTTCAAATAATAAACCTTAATCCTCCTCATTACGCCCAAAGTGAGTATATAACGAAGATATGTATAATCTCAAAAGCTCTGGGAGAGATCCACCTCTCATTTCTCATTTTCAAGCCCCTTTTGTTGAGGCCTGGTCCTTACATTGTATTCAAGGCAGCTTTTTCGCATTGAGACATCTGTGAACTTTTCAGATTAACAATGGCAGGATTTTTTGTAGACTAAACGAATTTAAGGAAGTTTTTTTCAACAAAATTCTGAAAAACAGCACTTTTTCTTCGGATCCTTGTATTTATTTTAATTGGGAAATCAACAGAAAATATATTTTGTCATGTAAATGAAAATGTCTATAATCTGTTTTTTATTTTACCCAAAAAAAATTATAGCTTAGTCCCTTGCTTTTATATAAGTTCATATATTACAAAACAGTATTTTTTTCCAGCCTCAGAATTTTTTTTAGTATTCTTATCTTACGCGCATTAATACAAATTTGAAACCTTTTGCCGTAGCTTTTTTCAGGACACATTTCAGGGCAACTACTGAAAGACATTTCAGTATTTCAGCAGGAACATTTTTAAACCTTTTATTTTAAATCAAGATAAAATTTGTATGATTTGGCTGGCCCAAAGTAAAATGATAATGTCTGCAAAATAAATTTGAAGGGTAAAATTTTATTATTAATTAACAAGATAAAAAACTACAAAATGCGCTAACGGCCAAGCACAAGATTTTTTTTCTGTTGAACGGGAATATCGACCTGTATGTAGGTCATGTCGATATTTCTGTAATCGCACGACTGGTCAGAAAAATCTTTTTTTATTTTTATTTAAATATTTTAATAAAGGTTTGAATACCTACAAAACAATGTATTTTTTTATTGTGTGTTCTAAAAAAGGAATAAATAAACTTATACGGACTAATATGCCTACCCTTTCAGGGACATGATACGATGGTTAGTAAGTTAGTTAACTAATAAGGATTTTCCTGGAATATTTATGAAACAATAGTTTAAAACGCAAAAAAAATAAAAATAATAATTCAGTGTAAATCTTGAATTCTAGAAGCTCATATGAACAAAGTAAAATCAAATTGCTAATAAAACTACGAAAAACTTCGTATGAAGATAATAAAACTCATATAAAAAGTAATCCGATGCCTCATTTTATCCTAATTTTATTGATATCCCTTAAAAGGTTGTAGGCAAGCTCTTATCTCTATGACGTCACGTATCAACAGGTTAAATGACCCACCAAATCCGGGTCAATGGTAGACTTCCGCTTGGTACGGAAACGACGCCATCTTGGGTAAAGCTCAGCTTCTGAGGAATATTATACATAAGTAAAACGCTGTAAATGAACGCATTTGGAACAAGAATTTTTTTTCTTGGCGAGAATTATTTTTTAAAAGTTTCGGGAACTGGCGGCCGATCAATAAGCCTGGAGGCGGTTTATTTACGTTCCACATAAAGTGCAGATGATAATAGATAATTTTTTTTTTTTTTTTAATCAATAAATTTTATTTCCTAACAAGTAAGTCGCATTACAGTTGTACCCTGAATTGTAGCTAAAAAAAAAAAATCAATACATTAGCAAACTTTATACTAAGCCAAGTGATTAGCCGCCAGTTTCCGTGCATCCTCCCAATTCAAGTTCACGTCCCGTAGCTTCGACGCAAACCGCAGATTGTCAACAGTGGACATCCGGGATACCGACAACCTGTATTTGTTTAAATAAAAAATCGCAAGTAAGTAAGAGTCGGTTTAACTTTAAACTGGGCATAATGTAGTAATAAATAATGACGTCATTCATTTAGTTTTGTTTTTTGGAGAGTTACTCCTAATCATCAAATCATTGTAAACTACAAGTTGTACCGCAGTAAGAATCGAATTTTAGATGAGAATCCCTGAGTTTTAATCTGAATAAAATTCTTGCTTTGACGTATAATAATTTACTTCTAATTACAAAGCACATAAATACTTCCCTAAATAATAATGGACGCCAAAAAATTGTAACCAAAAATTAGAAAATAAACACCATATAGAATTGGACATATTAAGACTGATCGAATATTTGGCAAAAATTAAAACAATTTTTAATACTATTCTAATATAATATTATTATAATATTATGTGGGTACTCGAGTTACTCCCAAAATAATAGATCTGTCTCTACACATTTCTCTTGATGTTAAATGTTTACTGTCCTTTATTCTTGTTCTCTGTTTTCAGGACATATCAAATTTCCTGTTATTTGTTTTACTAATTTTGGTCACGTAAACTTCTTGAACGTCTAAGGTCAAACTTCTCATTTTCAGAAGTCACGAAAAATATCATAATTGGACATAGATCTCTAAATTGGTGAGAGTAAGAAAATCTTACACACGCCCGTTAGTTTGTTTAAAAAAGAATACATTAAAACGCAAAACTGTTTAAATTAGTATAACATATAAATAATACAAGCAAATATTGTATCAGGTAGATTTATGGTGTGTCCTTTAATGTCACTCAAAGAATATCATTAAAAGATGTAATAGTATATTTTTAAATATCTTGAATTTTCCTTCCGATGAACAAGAATACGTTTTAATTCATTTCCCGAAATGTTATCAAAAGTTATTATTTAATATTTTTACAAGAATCTTAATAAAGTATTACATTTCATCGTTTTTCTTTTCTGATTTTGTCTTAATGAGACCTACTGATAAAATAAAAGAAACCGGGATTTAGGATAACCCAAATAATTTTTTAAGTCATCTTATCACTATACGTAATAAATCGCGCGAAAAATCTGTACAAAGAGAAATAATTCTCTACGGGGAACAATTTAATTAAATGTATAAAGACGTATCTAAACTAAATTAACCATTATAACCCCATAATTCGTCTAATGGGAAGATAGAGAGAATAATGCGCCACACCACTCTATCTCTTGACATAATTTCTCTTGCTATCCTTTACTGTTCATAATAATTCCATCTCAATCAACAACGCGATTTCGCATTTAGAGTAGGGAGTAACTTATCACCATACATATTAATTTCCTCTCTATGTGGAGCCATGTGGATTCCACAAACGCGGACAAATGCTTCCAACCCAAGCAAATACCGATAGTATGTCTAAAAGATGAACTATTCTTATGTAATTAAATTAATTAAAAAAATAAGACGATTGCAAACACGCATACTGGTCGATATTTAAAATGTGTGAAAAAATTCAATTCCTATAATGAATAATTCCACGATGAAAATACGAAGGAATACTTTGATATGGGAAAGCAGCCGCGGAGTCATAAAGGTGGTAAAGAATCTCGTATACTAACTAATCAGAGGGAAAATAACCTTGAATGCAACTATAATTCCCTTTGTTCGTGTATATATACCAGTTACGTTAGAAAGGGGGTTACTACTTAAGGCTAATTTTGGATGGTAAGGTATTTCAAGTGGTAATTGTTATTTTAATAAATACTACGCTCAAAAACTATATACACATTAAAATTTTAAAATACAATTAAAAAATATAAAACTTATCGATTATAAAAATAGCAAGATACTACTATATCATAGAAAGTGTAGAATTATTCGCTTAAAAAGAAATCAATGACTGTTGAGGTATTGTGTCCGGATGATTTGATAATAATCAGTGATTGTAAAGAAATTCCCGTTTCAATAATTGGTAGGGTACCATTCATACCAATAGATAGCTTTGTCGTTTTTTCTGAGAAATGGGGAGAAATCTGAATATTTTACTTTTCTCTGTAGATTCCCTTAAGAAAGAAAATTTAATTCGGCAAACCGAAAAGTACTTTTCAACTACCTCATATGTATTCTATTAAAAAATGGTTTATTAATTGAATGAAAACGATGCATTAATTGCTTAAAATACTTTAAAAACTAAATTATAGTTATAGAATAAAATTGTTTTATTTTTAAGGATGAGTGTTTAATAACTAGCACTAATACATTACCATTTTTTCCTAAGATAGAACGCTGTAGGCAAGGGATAGAATGCTACACTCTCCTGTCCTGACTCTTAATTAATTATGAAATAACAGCAGGATTTTGAGGCGATGTAAACTGTGCGGCTCTCGATTTAGACTAGATTGTCTGCGTAATCTATACATAATGTTTATGTGAAAGCAATAAATGATTAATATTATGTACATCAAGAAGATGAGTGAAAAAGAATAGCAGTGGCTTAGCTCAACTACAGTCGAGTCTTTAATAATAAAATTGTTCTAATTTATGTCCTATTAGCTTTGGTGCGCGGCGACAATTGACTGTCACGACAGTGACGAGACGACAGTGGCCGACCGCCAGTCGGCAATGACGGAACGATCCGACAATTCCGTAACGCCGACGTAAACGTACAACTCGCCAAACCAGGCGACGAGAAATCTTTCGAACGTTCCTTCGCAACCAGCACGCGCATTTTGGGCAAGAATTCCCGCCAACTTAGTAATTGTCGCATCGTCAGTATTAATTTGGCCTATTTAGTTATGTAGAATCTTTTATTACAGAGTGTTATCATACAGTTAATTAGTACGGGCGACGAATAAATCATTAGTAACTGCAAAGCGAAAGTACCTGTTTTACTTTCTCTCCTTCTTTAGCAATGAAGGACATCCCATATAAGAACCTAACACAATATTAGGCCACCAACAGAGTGTTAGCCTTCAGTAGATTAATATGTGACCAAACTAGGTTACAAAAATCGTAATGCTGTTAATAATCCCCTTCTCCTTATGCACCATATCATACTCAAAACCTAGGAACAACTGTAGGGTGAACTAGTAAAGACTCAAAGGTACACCTATAATTTAATAATAATAAATCCATCACAAAAATAATACAAATCCCTATAAGTCTATAAAAATCCTGTGTATTCGTACACTCAAATAAGTTTATTGTACGGTACACGTCCATATATTCTACATAACCCTTAAGGTTCATTTTGTTTTCTTTATACCACATAGAAAGCACTCTCGCAATTCGCGACCTAAAAGAACAATACTCCATAGCCTCCAAGGGTCCGCCTGTTGCATCTATGCCTACCCCACCTTACCCTGTATCAAGTCACCCCGGAAAAAATACCCCACCCTAAAATGTTATAAGTCCCAATAAGCCCACCCAGCTATCCCCCTACAATAGGCCACCTACTTCCCCGAACGTGCCATATAATTTCCTTTTACGATCACCGGCCATAAAAACAGTTTTCAAATTTTGAAAAACAAATTCCTTATTGGTGATTTTATATCGACGGAAATATTTGAAAACGTAAAACCATCGCTTTTGTGGATATGATTATTGTCATAGATCAAATAGCAAACGTAATTATATTATGGTGGAAAATAAATTTAACTGTGCACCCCTGAGTTATAATCGCGGCACTGATAAAGCCTTGGTAATTATTTATTATTTATTATATGGTTAATACAAACTCATAAAAAAACAAAACAAGAATGTTGAAGATTGATATTGGCAATTCTTTTTGAAGAACTCCATGATAATCATATGTAAAATCAAGCTTAGAACTATTTTATTTGGTTCTACGTGATTTTTTTTATCAAACTAGTCTCTGGTTGCAATATGCCCCTACAAGGCGAAACAATTGTCCGCTAACTTGACCCAAAAAAACGCCACGTAAGAACCAAAAAAATGGTTTTTAGATTTTAACATAAGAAAACAAAATTAATAGGAATTAATGTACCGACCTACTATACATTCTTTTATTTAAAATTATAAGTACCCTATCCATAGTCTGCGCCGGGCCTCCTCCATGATTTGTTGTAGTGGGTTAAAAATTAAAAAATTACAGTGTCAATTAATATATATATATTTTGAAATAAATATGTAGAATTAATATTATTCGATTATTATGAAAAAATTTAGTTCTAAATATTTTTAAGGGTATTTATTGTTGTTTAATTTATTTTTTATATTTGTTTTAAATAACTTCCCTTCATATAGCCGTTGTTTGAAAATGTATAATTACATAGATTTATTCAATCATTAACCGTAGATAAAGGTTTACATATTTAATTGATTGGCCTACATATCACTAAACATTCTGGACTATAGGCACATAGATTGGATGGAGAAATCATTGTTCGTTTATATTGATCCTTATATCCATTGACTAACGGCAATAAAAAACCAACGAAAAAAAATATCACCCCCGCACAAGTTTGAGTTGGTGTGGAGTTCGATAAAATGATAATACACGCGTTTTGAAAATGGCGTTTTGTTAAATAGTTCTTTATTGTTGATAAATTAATTAGTAGTATTCCACTTCCAAAAACAGACGCATCGTAAGAAGATTATATGTGCACAGTTATTTAATTTATGATCATTAGAATATTTTAAATATCTTTTTAAGAATACACTAAAAGATCGCGTATTACGATATAATACGAACTAATTTAAACAAACCTTACCAACACTGGTGAGTTGGAATGTAAAATCGAAACACATAGTATACAAAGATGAAACCTGGTGTAAAAAACTCGTACATTCAACCCGAAAACTGGTGAAATCTTACATTATATTTGGACAATACGCACAAAAAATGAAGGTACCCACAAATTGTGACGATTGATATTTTGAAATAACCAAAGACCTATGGCCATAGAAAAAACCAACGAAAACAAAAACACCCCCGCATACTAAACTATTGATGATTGATTATCGAAAACGAACATCTCGAACTCGATATGTAACAGCATTTTAAGCAGGGGAAAACGTAGTGAATGGAGGCCTCAGTACAGAACATGGCGAATCAATGAAATGTAAAACCGAACAAATACCCTAGGCTCAGGTGAGTTGTGCGTGTGTGTGTGTGTAATACACAGGTATAGTGTATACCATGGCTGGTCAACCGGTGGAACGCGGCCATCAGTTCTCAATCAATAAAATGTTCATGTTTTTACTAGAATCATTAAATTATTTATTGAATTACTTTTCATCATTTAATAAATTACTTTAAAAGACTGCCTATTTTACAAGGCATCAGGTTTCTTGGCGTCCTAGACATCTGCTGTTGACAATCCATCGGCAGTTTGCATCAGAACTGCGGGACGGGGATGTGACCTGGGAGGATGCGCGGGAACTGGCGCCGATCGCTTGGCTTGGAGGCAGTTTGTGGAATCCTTATGCTCCACATAGGGAGCGGTATATGGTATGATGATGATGATGATGAAATAACTTTTATTCATTTAAATTATTAAGATATAGTGCACGGTGCGGAGAACGGAAAATAATAGTAGTATTTCTACTTACCTTTATTTATTTACCATGGATTTTAAAAATTATTTCTAAAATTAACTATCCTGTAGCTTAATCACAGATGATTGTCGTGCTAAGCATTTGACCGATCACAATGAACATACGTTCATATCACGGTCGCGTTGCCAAGCACCATAGATGAAATGCATACTTTGACAAATGTTTCGTTTTATTGATTTAAATCAAATAAATGGCATGATAAATTGTGCACAAATAATTAAAACTATATTATTTTACTTTACTTACAGTTTTGGCGTATTTTCCATATTTAAAGCGGTAATTAATAATCCCGATCGATAACTTTTAACGCATGTTCCATTGTGATCGCGAAAACGTTACATCCACGGTAAGAAATCGTTATCACGTCGCTTATTACCACGTTGATCGTCACCTGTGATTGAGCTACAGGTATATTTATTTATCGATAATAAGATTGGAAAGAGGTTATATAAATGGTGAGGTAAAAAAATATGTAGGTATACTTATATTTTATAATATATTTTTTTTATATGTAAAATGACGTCACTTTTAAATTTTAAAAAATCGCTTTTGCGGCGTTAGTTTTACTATTACTACTACATTCCCTTATCCGCACCCAATGGTGCATAGGGCGCTGCATTGGTGCACCAATTGCAGTGAATCTTGATCATATATAAAGCAAGAAGAGACATTAAGATTAGGAAAAAGTCCATCGCGAGTCTGATTAAGTTAACTAGCCCTGCCGTATACCTATCTCTGTCGTGTGTATACCTGTCTCTGTGCCTGTGTTGGTGCTGTGTCGGTGTGGGTGCGGTAGGGGAGGCCTGGGAAGAACGGATCGATGTGGGAGGAAACAAAATTATGAGGTGATGGAAACTGTTTTGTTAGATATACAATGGGATCAACAATTTTAAATATATATATTTATTTTTTTTACACCTTTTTAGGATTTTTATATACCTACGTAGATACATAAAAACTTATAAATTATTATCAGCAGTGGGACCATCAGTGTCAATATATTGCATTACGACGCGTATATGATGTCAATCATCGAATCATAATCTCACAGCAGCTATTGAATAAAATATTATTATCATCATCATATTACAGTATTCAATAGCTACTATTAAGAAATGCGATATAATATTATCGCATTTCTTTAATTTACCTACCTATGTATGTAGATAAGATGGATATTTATTTATTTAGGACCTTATATGTTCCTGTAAGTCGAGGAAAGCCGAGAACGACGTGGCATGATCAAGTACAAGTACTTGAAAGAGGACATGAGAATATGCATATGGATGAAGCAAAAGTAGTGTCAGAACACAGTGGTGTGGCGTCCTACCCTCTCTGCTTTCCCCTTCTGCAAAATGGCGTTAGTTAATTAGACATAACATATGTGTTAAAAAATAATAATTATAAAAAAATTCAGAAAAATAACTTAGAATATCATCTTCTCAAATTTAGCGGAAAAATATAGTTTTTATTTAACTTCTTCTTTCACCACGTTCGCTCCTATGTTGAGCATGTGGACATCACTAGATCCCTCCAGGAGACCTTGCCAGCCAGCTTTCTCGCCTCATCCCACGTCAGGCCCGCATCCATCAGCTCCGCCGAGTACATTCGTAATTCGTACATGAACTTACATAAAAGTTTAGAAAAGTTAATAAAGTTTACGTTTACATGGTACACTAACTTATAATATCTATACTGTAAATATAACCGTTCGTTTTGTATAATATTTAACATGACGATTTTATTTCTTTTCTGCGTGTCTCATTTCATCTGATGCCAGCTGTGGTTGACATTTGTAGGATATCCTGATATTACATCCGGATTTTTTATATCACCATCTTGGAATAAAAAGAAAAATGATTTCGTAACTATTGAGCCTCCAGCTTCTAGACATCAGATCTCCGTTTTTAAATAAAAGTGTCCAGTAACATTTATACTTGAGCACTTGTTTCGTGTTTATGATGTAACGTGTGGAAAATATGAAATATCTGTACGAAAGTGATGAAAAATATTTACGTACATAAATAAAGATCGATTAACTGAACATTGTTTCATTATACCATATCCGCTCCCTATGTGGAACATATGGAATCCACAAACTGCCTCCAGGCCAAGCGATCGGCCGCCAGCTCCCGTGCATCCTCCCAAGTCAAGTCCACGTCCCGCAGCTCTGACGCAAACTGCCGACGAATTGTCAACAGTGGACGACCAGGACGCCGAGAACCTGATGCCTTGTTAAATAGGCAAGCATGGTTAAGGCTCTCGGGAGGCATACGTAGTGTATAGCCTAGCCAGCCGAAACGCCTTCGCCGGATGACAATAGATACCAAGGGTTGCTGTGTCCGTTGCCTCACCTCTGTGTTCCTTACAAAGTCAAACCGCGGCACACCTAAAATTGCCACGATTCCCCAGCCATAGAGAAAAAACAAAGGGGATGCAGGAGTTATAAAGGGCGGGAATGAACGAAATGTAATGGGGAAAACTTTTTTTAAAATT